>SJYC01072844.1:0-15423 GCA_006408675.1 Madoqua kirkii
TCTCTGTGGTGTGTGTACAACAAACCTGCAAAATTACATTACAGTGACTATTAAATGATCCATCAGGATCACTTCCCCAATAGATTCAGAATCTGGTGCTTATTCATGCTTCTTCCTCACTAAGCTTTATTATCTCAATCGTATTTGCCAGTGGCTAATTAGAGGTGATGATACAAGCTAATTGCTAAAATTTTTTAGAACCACGCCAAGTATGTATTTGGGGAAGAGGGGGGAATTATATATAGTTCTAGCTTTGGCAGCAGAAGGGGGGCATTGTGATTTTAACAAATGGTGCAGCTGCAGGTCCTGAAGAATTCAGGAGCAGTTTAATATGCAGAGGGTTGGCTACCAGGGTGGACCTGGGAGCTAGATGCTATTGTTGCTCTTGGTACCCGGGAACTCACAGGCTATGCTTTGTGTGGCTTTCAAGTCCCATGGCTTGGATTTGGTCCATGAGGACTTTTTCTCTCTTGTAACCTTTAACCACAGCAAGATGGGGAAAATCATGGGGGTGGCAAATGGAACCAGGCTCACCTGGGATGTCAAAGACTGGAGAGGTCAGCACAGATGGGCTCCAGGTGATAAGAAAGTATAATCTATGAGAGTAGACTTCAAAGAGTAGATGATCAGCAGAGCACAAAGACAAGGGGTTCAGGAGAGGAGATACTTAGAAATTCAGGAAGGCAACCCCAAGAAGTCTGATGACCAATCATCAAGGCTTGTACTAGAGAACAGGGGTCAGGATCGAGACAGGCCCCTAGGGAGGAAGAAGGTAGAAGGGGGAGGAAGAGAAAAAATAAGGCTGGTCTCAAATACAAAGAGTACCCTGGTGGCAAGAGAGACGATGCTGAGTCCTCGAGAACGGAAGCTGGATAACTGCTCTCGATCCAGACAACTGCCTTTAGAGCAGCCTGCACTTCATGATACTGTGCTGGGCTGAGCAGCATCAGTGCCCTCAGCATCCATTCCCACTCCTGGTGCACTTTCCCCTTCAGAGCAGGCTGGAAACAGGCATTACAGCTCCCTGTAATGTCTGGCAGGCCTCGCTTGCAGCTAGGGTTTGCTGTACAATTTAGATTCTGCCAATTAAGTGTGCTCATGGCAGATCTGTGTGGGAGAAGTCACGTGGAGACCATTTGCCTTCTATCTTAACTGTTTCTCCAGGCAAGAAAGGTCATGGGAATACAGGACTGTGGCGAGACTGAGAATGCGCCTCCCACGTCTCCACTGCGAGACTGGGATCCACCGAGCACCTTACTACTGCGCTCTGAAATCCACTCTCACATTCACCCTCAGAGGCCATGCCTCCTGTGGGCTGAGAATTATCTTGCTTTACTAAATTCTCACAAAGAAGCAGAGCTTCTTATTCCTAGCCCCATTTTGCACTTAAAGACGTGAGTATGTGATTTCCCCCAAAGTCTCAGGCTGGCCCAGGGCCGGCTCTCCCGCCTGATTTATTGTGCACGTACCATGGCTGATGGCATCACCGACTCCATGGGCATGAGTCTGAGCAAACTCTGGGAGATAGTGAAGGACAGGGAAGCCTGGCGTGCTGCAGTCCACGGCGCCACAGAGAGTCAGACACGACGGAGAGACTGAACAACAGCAATTTGCTATAGGCCAAGTGAGGGCCAACACCGAGGTTGTTTCACAAGTTCCTCACTCTAAAGGCATTGCCAGCTAGCGCCAGGAGCTCAGCAGGGATGGGCTTGGCTGAAAGGGGACTGAATAGGAAAGCGTCATTGTTGTGTGTCTTTTCAATGTTGTTGTTATATCTATAATAATTAGGACTGCCAGATAAAATACACGCCACCCAGTTAAATCTGAATTTCAGATAACAATGAATAATTTTCTAGCATAAGTATGCCTTAAGCAATATCTGAACATACTTAGATTCAAAAAAATTATTTGTTGTTTATCTGAAATTCAGATTTACCTGAGTGTCCTGCATTTTTGTTTCTCTAACAAACCTAACATCATTTAACAAACTCCTCCCAAAGAAACGGGGGGAATTGTTGTCCAGAGCCATAATACTAAATTAATTTCTAAGCATTGCTTAAGATGCAAAGCCAGGCATTCTTAGAAGCCAGATAAGAATACCAACTATAGCTGATTTACTAGGCACCTTTCTACTTGGCAGGCACTTCCCCAAGGCCTTTGGTGTAATAACTCACTCTAATCTCACAAGCCAAGGGGGCGGGCATTGCCATGATTCCTGTCTCACATGCAACCAAAACAGAGAAACCTGCCCAAGGACAGCTGGCCAGCAAGCCCAAGGGCTGGGATTCCAGCCATGATAATCTGTTCCTGATTCTGGGTGTTTAACCACTACCTCTTCTCATAGTCAGCAAGGTTTAATTTGCCAAACCAGCCAAGGAATATTCAACTCAGGTGGACACCAGCGTTACAGATTCCCTCTTCATCTGTTCTTTTCCAGCTGCCCCAGTCTAGGCTCGATCTTTTCCCTGATTGGCGTCACACCCAGTCTCCTCTGGTCTGACAGTAACCTAACCAGAGACTGTATTTTTAAATTACCGTTTTCTTTGTAAAAAACACTGCATGTTTATCTTTTGAAATTTTGGAATATAAAACAAAAGCCAAGAAAAAAGCTGGAAAACTATAGACAGTTAAAAAAAAAAACTTTAAGCTTTAATTTCCTTTTTAAACATGCTATAAAGACTTCCAGTCTTCCTATAGAAACATATGTTCTTCTGATTTGTTTTTTATACAATATCTGAATCATACCATACAGTTTCGTGGCTTCAATAAACACTGAATATTGTAAACATCTCCTCACAGCCGATCTGTGAGAATGCTATGGACTAAATTCTGTCCTTCCAACATTTGTATGTTGATGCCCTAACCCTCAAGGAGTCTATATTTGGAGTAAGGACGACGTTAAGGTTAAAGGAGGTTCTAAATTGTGACCCAAGTCCAATGGGGTCAGTGCCTTTATAGAAGAGACACAAGAGATTTCCCTGGCGATCCAGCGGCTCTGACTTCACCTTCCGATGCGGGGAATGTGGGTTCAATCCCTGCTTGGGAGCTAGGATCCCACATGCCTCAGGGCCAAAAAACCAAAACATAAAACAGAAACAATATTGTAACAAATTTGATAAAGACTTTAAAATAGTCCACATTAAAAAAAATCTTAAAAAAAAAAAAAGATATCAGAGAGCTGGCTCTCTCTCTTCCTCTGCCTTGTGAAGATAAGGCAAGAAGGCAGCCATTAGCAATCCAGGGAGAGAGCCCTCACCAGAAATCCACCCTGCTAGACCTTGGTCTGGGACTTCCAGCCTCCAGGACTGTGAGAAAATAAACTTCTGTTGCTTAAGCCACGTGCGTGTGTGCCTGCTGAGTTGCTTTCGTGTCCGACTCTTCGAAACCCTAGGTGTGTAGCTTGTCAGGCTCCTCTGTCCATGGGATCTCCAGGTAAGAATACTGGAGTGGGTTGCCATGCCCTCCTCCAGGGGATCTTCTCAACCCAAGGATCGAACCCAAGTCTCTCATGTCTTGTGCATTGGCAGACGGGTCCTTTACCGCTAGCAGCTCCTGGGAAGACCCTTAAGTCACACAGTCCTTGGTATTTTGCTACGGCAGCCTGAACTGACTGAGCTGAGTTAGTTATCTGACTAACACAGAGAGAATGGGTTTTTCAGAACTGTGTTACTCTCTGATGGATATGCTGCTGAGTCGTGTCCAACTCTGTGCGACCCCATAGACCCCATAGAAGCTTGCCTGGGATTCTCCAGGCAAGAATACTGGAGTGGGTTGCCATTTCCTTCTCCAATGCATGAAAGTGGAAAGTGAAAGTGAAGTTGCTCAGTTGTGTCCAACTCCTAGCAACCCCATGGACTGCAGCCTACCAGGCTCCTCCGTCCATGGGATTTTCCACGTAAGAGTACTAGAGTGGGGTGCCATTGCCTTCTCCACTAATGGATATACAAAAGTGTATTCTACAAATTTCCTTACACTATTCCTGTAAATCACCTCCAAATTTGCCCTTCTCACAAGTGACACATATTACATAAGTGATCTTTCCAGTCTCTTTCCTTTAGGAGAAATTTCTCCAGGCAGAGGTGCTGGTAGGGTGACAGTCTGTCTCAGTTTGCCCTGGATTGCCCTGTTTTTGCACCGAGAGCATCACATCCAGGGAAACCCTGGAGTTCTGGCCAATCAGGACAACTGGTCACTATATCCCTGGGTCAACAGTGATGTGTTTTCCAAGGCCTTCTGACGTCTACTGCTGGATCACCCGCCAGACACGTGCTAACTTCCTCATCAACCACATAAGAGGTTTCCCTTCTGAGATATAGAACCTTATCTGTAATTTACTTAGCATGCTTCAGCACAGATAGGAGAAATATGAGGTGTAAATTAAAAGTAGTCTACACCCTAGAAATGGTTAATTAATATGTGAAGTGCCCTAATCATGAATCCATATTCCAGAGGTGGCTGGTTAGCATTTGAAAGGCCCTAATCAGGAGGCCGTACTCCAGCTCCAGTGCCTGCTACAAGCACTGTGACAAGTGCTTGCTTTAAATACCACTATCTGAAGCTGCAGATAGAGCCCGTTAATTAGCGTAAGGAATATTAGAAATAATGTTTCATCAGTGAAACGCAAGCTATTCAAGAATCATTCTGCCTTGCATTAATAGATACTTTGAAAAATCAGGTATCAAAACCCAGCAACCTTGGGAGTAACACTTTACACCTTCAGAGTAATACTCTAGGTCAAGAGATCCATTTGATCCCATCATTCCTTCATTTATCAGAGCTTAGGAAATGGGGTGCATTTGGGGGCTCTCACAGTGATTAAGGGGTAGGTAGTGGATGGAGGAGGATGGCAAGTAAGGATTCAGTACCTGGGTCCAGGTTTGCTAAATATCCTACAGTGCCCGGAAAAGTCCAATACCCACAATGCTAGGGATGCTGGAGAAGCTTAGCCAGTGAGCAGAACCTTGTGGCATTTTTGCCTCAAGGTGAACCATCTAGGTTGGAGAACCTCAAGAATGGAGGGTCCACACTAAAATAGATTGGACCAGTCTGTCTGCTTTCCATTACTATGCTGAGAATTTTGTTTGTTTCTTTACTATTTTTTGTTGTTACAGGTGGTTGTAGCACATCACCCAGAAGAGAGTTTTAGAGGAGACCTATTGCCTTCACTGACCTCTAGTCACTGAAAACCATGAAACTTCAGCAGAAGAGAAGCTGCTCGTGGTGGACAGGCAAATGAGCCAAGGTCAAGTCACAACAATGGGTGAATTTAAAGTTTGCTGTATCATGTTAGTATCCCTTTTAGTGGGCTTCCCAAGTGGCGCAGTGGTAAATAATCTGCCTGCCAATGCAGGAGATTTAGAGACTCAAGTTTGATGCCAGGATCAGGAAGATCCCCGAAGAATGAAATGACAGCCCATTTCAGTATTCTTACCTGGAAAGTTCCATGGACAGAAGAGCCTTGTGGGCTACAGTCCATGGGATTGCAAAGAGTTGGACACAACTGAGCATGCATACACATACATCCCTTTTAGTGCTCTTAAATACCAAGGAAAATGACATGCAATGAAAATAAAGCTGGTGAGTTCCTCTATTTTACAATGCATAAGGCAAAATTGTCTGATGCTACTGTTCACTGAAAAGCATGCCAGATGAACATGAAACTGAGCATATATGCATTCTCCCTGGTAAATGCAGTCATACAGGTGCCCCTTTAGCTCAACTGATGTACTGCAACCCCATGAACTGAAGCCCACCAGGCTCCAGGCAAGAATACCAGAGTGGACTGCCATTTCCTTCTCCATGTTCAACTGATGGACCACCTTTAAATTCCACCTTCAAACAAGTAGGCTGGAACTCAGAAGCAAAGCCACTCCTGGTAGGTAAGATCCCCTACAAAGAGAAGTCTTCCCCCTCACCACCAAAGCCAGCCAGCGGAGACATGTGAATGAGGGCATATCCCCTACCACAGCAAATCTCAAACCCAATAGGGTATTACACAGGCAGGCTCCTTAAAACACAGGTTGCTGGGCTCCACACCCCGAGATATGCCTCAGGACGGCCGAGCATCTGCATTTCTAACGAGCTCCCGGTGCTGCTGATGCTCCTGCTGCTGGGACACTTTGAGACTTTGAGACTTTGACACTTTGAGAACCACTGCTCTGGTCCTCAGCCTTGGCGGCTCATCAGACCTACCAGCTGGGAGCTTTTAAACTAATCAAGATCTGGCCCCCTCCCCTAGATGATTGTATCAGAATCTCAGGGGTGGGGCCCAGGCCCCAAGACTTTAGCATTCCTTAGGAAATTCCAGCGGAGGAGGCAATGGCACCCCACTCCAGTACTCTGCCTGGAAAATCCTATGGATGGAGGAGCCTGGTAGGCTGCAAGTCCTTGGGGTCGCTAGGAGTCGGATACAACTGAGCGACTTCACTTTCACTTTTCACTTTCATGCATTGGAGAAGGAAATGACAACCCACTCCAGTGTTTTTGCCTGGAGAATCCCAGGGATGGGGGAGCCTGGTGGGCTGCCATCTATGGGGTTGCACAGAGTCGGACACAACTGAAGTGACTTAGCAGCAGCAGCAGGAAATTCTAGAGTAAAGCCAAGGAAGTTCCAAGCTGAATAATAACAGCAATAATAATAATGATAAAATAGATGCTATTCATTATGTCTGATTCTGCCCAGGGCCTCCTTTAGGCATCCTCTAGTTAATCTGTACAATAAGGTACCTCTGACCTTTTTTTAAACAGATGAAATTTGGGCTCAGGGAGGTCAAACAGTTGGCCAAGGAAGTAAGTGGTGAATCCAAACCCAAGAGGATGTAATTCCAAAATCCATCTTTCTTAACCACCACATCAGGTTTCCTCCTGTCATCCATTCAAAAGGGTAGGTGGAGGCCAGAGCCAATCGGAGGGATTAAAAAGGGGGGGGTGGAACAAAAAGCAAACCTGAGAGGGATCGACAAAAGGAGAAATGAGCAAACCAGAGGAGGCCAGGACAGTTCTGGAGGGGGCATCAGGGTCCAGGAGGCCACCTTTGGCCATCCTCTGTAGACGTCACAGACAGCTGGGGCCCATCTGAAGGGCATTGTAAAAGGACAATAGCTGGGGACAGTGAGCTTTATACCCGCCCCCCATGTTCCAGGTCAAGTGGAGACCTGGGCGATGCCACAGTCAGGACAGGGAAGTCCAGGTGACCTCATTCCCTGCCCACACGGACACCGAGGACTTCAGGCAGCCTGGGTGGGGGTGAGGAGGGGCAGACACGGGCCCGTGACTTTAAAGGAGGTCTGGGGCGAGAGGATGGGAACTGGGATTGGGAGGTTTATCGAGATAAGCAGAGTTGGCATTGGGAGATTGCTGCCTTCCCCAGGTGCCCAGAGTCCGGGAGCTTCAGAGCCCCTGGGAACCAGGGGCAGTGCCCCTCGAACCAAGTGGAGGGGCCTCAGGAGCAGCTCCCTCGTGAGGCTCCTACAGGTTCCTGCCGTCTGCAGTTGTCACTCATCGTCCATCACAGCGGAGCTGCACCCAGCTGCTTATTAGAGTCACTGGAAATATTTAAGACAGCAGTGCTCAGGGCCCTCCCCCACAGATTCTTATTTAATTGATCTTGAGTTAGGTCCAAGCATCTTTTTTTTTTTTCAAATGTTCCCCAGGAAATTCTAATGAGCAACCATATTCTAAAGATATCCATAACTTACTTTAAGATACCTCAACACAGACAGCATAGTGTGAATTACATTTTTGGAGTAAGCCAGTAGTTCTTGACCTGGGTTGCATGCTGAAGTCATCTGGGAGCTTTAAAAAACACCAAAGCCTGGATGCTGCCTCCAGATGGCCTGATGTACCTGGTCTGAAGGTGCAGCACCAGCATCATTGGTTTTAAAAGCTCCCCCAGGGTTCGCCAATAGATTGGCAAGGATGAGAACCACTGGATTAAGTTCCAGCCCAGAATGGATACTATATTGAAATGTGCAAAGTTCTCAGGTGTCATTCTGATCCAGATACTCATTTTTCAAGAGTATCCTATCTCAGTCAAAAATGAATGCTTTGTAAATTAGCTTATTGGACATCAAAATGAGTTTTATGAAACAGCATGGTGAGTATTACAAATGGGCTGTCACTGGTGAAATTACAGTTATAAGATATATATGTATCAGTTAATAATATTTTAGATACACTTTCTACCTTTGCCTGAGTAGGGTAGGAGAATCCAGTGAGGCCTATATCCTTTACTCTTAGGAATATTATATTAGGCATATATTATGTGTATGTATTGGGCTTCCCAGGTGGTTCAGTGGTAAAGAACCTGCCTGTCGATGCAGGAGATGTGGGTTCGTCCCCGGGTTGGGAAGATCCCTTGGAGAAGGAATGGCAACCCACTCCAGTATTCTTACCTGGGAAATTCCATGGACAGAGGAGATTGGTGGGTTACAGTCCAGGGGGTCTCAAAGAGTCAGACATGACTGAGCATGCACTTAAGAGCTGGGGTGGAGGGAATGACGCAGGGCTTATCGACCAGGGGGCAGAAATCTTAGCATCTACCTACCACACCAAGAAAGTAACTTTGACTACAAGTGTGTTCCTGGTGTGGAGAAGGAAATGGCAACCCACTCCAGTGTTCTTGCCTGGAGAATCCCAGGGACGGGGGAGCCTGGTGGGCTGCCGTCTATGGGGTCGCACAGAGTCGGACACGACTGAAGCGACTTAGCAGCAGTAGCAGCAGCAGCGTTCCTGGTGACCTTTGGTTAAAAGGCACCAACATTTTTCAGTTCTCACTTTGCACCGAAATAAGCCTAAAGAGCTGTGCATGATCAGAGTACATCAAGACAGCTCATAGCACCAGGCCGGGAGAGCACGGGTCAGACTTGCCGGAAACTTTACTGAGCCACATCCGAACAGTTTAGGTGGATCATTCCTCTTTTTCAATAGTACTGACATTGTAGCCTCTTTCACCAAAGGCAGGTAGAGTTTGATCCCCAGGGGAGGAAAAAGAAGCTTCTCTGTTCTGTGATCTATTCACCAAATTTAAACTTCTTATTAAATGATATATTCCCAAACTATACCAACTTAACCCATTTATTTAAGTTACCTCTAAAGAATTTTCTTCCTGAGTGTATTCAATAAATATTAATGTTTCCTGTTAGATATAAGAATGACTAGTACTTTTCTCTTTCTACTAGAAGGAAAGAATAATTGCTCAGTGAGCAAATAAAAACCATTTTCATTATCTAAAATTTTGAGCACCTCCTGCCCCAGGAGTCTAATTTAAATTATCCCTTTGGCAGAAAATATCAGAATGGTTGGGGACCTGGAATTCACACCCAATTGAAGTATCTCTGTGAACCACCACAGGTTGATTTGCCCTCGAGGAGGTGTCCCTTTGACCCCAATTATCCTTTAATTTGTGTGAATCCTCCAATTATCTTCTTTTTGGCTTTTACTCAAACTATCAGGATTATCCATTTATTCATTTTGTGAATAAATGTCTTTTGAGCACCAACTATATGCTCAGTGTGTAGATCCAGGGTCACAGTAGGAAGATCCAGCAGTGGGCCATAGAAATCTCTACCTTTGTTGAGTTTTCAATATAGCAGAGACACAGATGTCAAACAAAATATTCAGAAATTAATATGTAATCACACTGGCAGAGAAGCCTGGTGGGCTACAGTCCATAGAGTCTCTAAGAGTCAGACACACTGAAGTAACTTATCACTCAACACAGAAGCTTCCAGTTAAAAGACGAGTAAGTTCTGTGAATGGGATGCATAGTATGGAAACTACAGTTAACAATACTGAATTATATATCCAAAAGTTGCTAAGAGCAGATCTTAAATGTTCTTACCACACATATACAAATACATCTAATTATATGAGCTTATGGCACCTCACTCCAGTACTCTTGCCTGGAAAGTCCCATGGACGGAGGAGCCTGGTAGGCTGCAGTCCATGAGGTCTCGAAGAGTCGGTACGACTGAGTGACTTCACTTTCGCTTTTCACTTTCATGCATTGGAGAAGGCAATGGCACCCCACTCCAGTGTTCTTACCTGGAGAAGCCCAGAGACAGAGGAGCCTTGTGGGCTGCCGTCTACGGGGTTGCACAGAGTCGAACACGACTGAAGCAACTTAGCAGCAGCAGCAGCAGCAGCAGCATAGCTGTGTTAGGTCACCTAAGCGTAGTAACCATTTTGCAATATATAAGTGTTCTAATATATAAGTTGCAATATATAAGTTGTTCAGTATATAAGTGATCATCACATTGTATACCTTACATGGTGTTACGTGTCAATTATACCTCAATAAAGCTGGCTAAAAAGGAAGGGACAGCCACCTTCCTGGGAAATACAAACAAACTTAATCAAGCTTTATTTCAGAGATTAAAAAACAGGTCAGCTGTGTGACCATGACTTTCCACTCACCTCACTGCAACTGAAAAATCCATCAACTCAAAGGTCTCCACTTCTGATATTACTTGCTATCATCAGTCTTTACTATACAGTAAGCTAAATTTTTCCCCCTTCAGGACAAAAAAAAAAGTGAAGAAATCTACTCTGCTTTATTTAGTACCTGTTAAAATTGTGTATGAGAATCAGGACTACCTCCTGTTTAAATATTTACCAAACACAGATTAATCTTCTGTCTTAAATGGAACAGTATAATTTAGTTCCGTTTCATTCATTCTAAAATAAGAATTCTCCACTGTAATTATCCAGGTAAAGTCAGTGACTCTCTGAAACCTTCTTTGATTCCCCCAGGCACAGTTATTAATAGTTACGTCCTTCTCTGGCCTCCCACAAGACTTCAATTACAGCTCATTTTTGCATTGTACCATAAATATCTCGAGGTCTTTGAAATTATTTTTCTGGCTCTCTCACTCAGCTGAGGCCCTTGAGGAAAACAACTTGATCTTATTCATTTGTGTATCCTTGTACCCAGTAGAGTGCCAAGGTCATAGTACTAAAACTCAATAAAAGTTTGAGTGAATAAACAAAAGATATTGCACAAAGCTAATTTTATTATGACAAATGGAGAAGGGTGACAGCTGACTCTTGAACCCTGAAGCAGGAGACAACCATGCAAAGATCTAGGCAGGAATAGCATTCAAGAGCGAGTTGCCAGTGCCAAGGTCATGAGGGAAGGAAACAAGATATGGGAAGAAAGCTGCTGGGGAGAGCGAAAGCAGAGAAGATGAGGTTATAGCAGAGGGGCAAAGGTCAAACAGGTCAGGATAAGAAGGCTGCATAGTGTGCTATGTACAAGGGAATCTGCTTTCAGCAGAATGGCATGATAATAACTTATATTCTTAAAAGATCCCTCTGGCTATTGCTTGGAGAAGGGACTCTCGGAGTGCATACCTGGGAGCAGGAAGCGCTAGAGGTCTACAGCAGGAGTTCAGGCGGGAGAAGATGGTGCTCAGTTCTACAGTAGTCGCCGCTGAGGTGGGCAGAAGTCCATGTCTGGACTTAAGACATGATTTGGATGTAGGGGCAGCAGGATTTGATAAGTTGGATTCAGGCAGGGCACTATGTCCCTGCCTGCTGCTAGGTCCTAAGAAAACCCTCCCAGCGACCACACTGAAATATTTCTATGCCAGTTGGTGAACAGTCACTGCCAAAAGCCCCATGTGATGACCCACCCCAATACCCTAATGCCACCAGACCTCCCCTAGAATCAAAACTAAAACATAATAATGCCTGGCATGATAGAGACACCCCTTAGACTGCTCTACTCCCTGATTCTGTTCTGATTGGTGGTTCTCATGCCACACTGTTTGCTAACAATCACAACTGGGTTTAAAATTCAGGCCAAAGAGAGGGATGGAGCACTCCTAGGCTTCTGGCTTGAGCTGTTGGATGGATGCATGGCTGTTGGCTGACATGTGGAGGAACAGGCAATGAGTAAGTCTGGTGGGAGGAAAACAATATTCTGTTAAATTTTATTACTTATTAAACATCCAAATGGAAAGGACTAAAGGTCAAGGGAAGGTTTCCAGTCACCAGGCACACCACAAACTTCAGTGCAACAAAACTCTAGAATAATCAAACTTTGAAATCATCTTGAGAATTATTTTGTTGTGAATAAATCTATAATGCTCTGGATTCAATTAAGACCATGAAGGACCTCCAAGCCTTTTGTAAACCCAGGCTCTTATGATTCATTTGGCAGGCTGGTAGTAGGCTCAACAGTGGCTATCCCAAGATACAAGCTCCTGGGACTTCCCAGGTGGTCCAGTGGTTAAGACTCCGTTCTTTCACAGAAGATTCAGTCCCTGGGAGAGGAACTAAGACCCTGCGTGCCTTACAGTGCAGCCACGAAATAAAAATAAAGACGAACAAAGATATGAGGTCCTAATCCTGGCACCTGTGAATATTACATTAGGAAAAGGTTTCTACAGGTGTGATTAGGTTAACTATCTTTAGATGGATAGATGATCTTGGATTGGTGAATCCTAAATGCAGTTTCATGCACTATGGACTGAACTGTATACTCCCCAAATCCCTATGTTGATGCCATAACCTACAATGTGACTAGATCTGGTGACAGGACTTTTCAGAGGTAATTAAGGTTAAATGAGGTCACGAGGGTGGGGTCCTAATCTGAGAAGACTGGTGGCCTTACAAAAGATGAAGAGCTTTCTCACTCTCTCCTTCCACCCCCACACACAATGTGATGACAGAGAGAAGGTGGCTGTCTGCAAGGCAGGAAGAGAACTCTAACCAGGCACAAAATTGGCCAGCACCTGAATTTTGCATTTTTCCAGCATCCAGAGCTATGAGACATACATTTCTGTTGTTTAAGCCATTCGTCTATGATATTTTGTATGGGAACCCGAGCAGACTAACACAGTCTGTATTCATATAAATGGAAAGCAGAGAAAGGTAGGAAACAGCCTGAAGAAGAGAAGGCCAGGTAAAGACGGAGGCAGAGTCTGGAGTGATGTGGCCACAAGCCCAGGAAAGCCAGCAGGCAGCAGATGGTGGAAGAGGCAGGGAACAGATTCTCCCCTGGGGCCTTCAGAAGGAGATCCGCCCTTCTGGCTTTGATTTTGACCCAGTGACACAGATTTCAGGCTTCAGACCAGAGACCTGTGAAAGAGTGTGTGTGTGTACTTAAGTTACTCAGCCGTGTTCAATTTGCAACCCTATGGACTGTAGCCCACCAGGCTCCTCTGTTCATGGGATTCTCCAGGAAGGAACACTGGAGTGGGTAGCCATTCCCTCCTCCAGAGCATCTTCCTGACCCAAGGATGGAACCCACCTCTCCTGCATTGGAGGCAGATTCTTTACCATTTGAGCCACCAGGGAAGCCCACAGACCTGTGAGACAGTACATTTGTGTTACTCTTAGCTAATCACCATGTTTGTGGTGATTTGTTACAGCAGTTACAGGAAACTAATACACCCACTAAGATAGTCGGGGTTAAAAGTGACACATGTCTCTCTCATAAGTGAAAACCCAGAGATAAGAATATTTATAACGTTTGCCAAACTCTCATGACCTCTAAGGTAGCAACCCTGTCCACTCTGGCTCTCCCCAGTGGGAGTGGGGCAGAGAGCTTTCCCCAGGCCTCCTTGACCAAACCTTACCAGGTTGCTCAGAGCCCTGTTCTCAGCTAGACCTCAATCCCAGCCCCCATCCTGCCTTCAGTCTGCCTACCCACTCTTAGCCAGAATCTTGCTGAGTCAGTTTACCAAGAATCCCACCACCCTTGATATTTGATCACTCTTGGTATCTGATTAAGTTCCCCATTCCCCACCTTGGATGTCTAAGTGCTTGACCTTCCTTCAGCAAGAATCCTATTAGGTCAATTTAGCAAGAATTTCCCTACCCATGATTTTTTATTCACTCACCACTTAATTCTGCTCCTTGGCTACAAACTCTCATTTGTCTTTGTTGTATTCAAAGCTGAGATTTATCTTTCTCTACTACTGCAGCAGAGTTCACCCTTATTGTACTAGCCTTGAATAAAGTCTTCCTTACCATTTTAACAAGTGTCAGAATAATTTTTTTTATTTAACAGAGGTGGCATTGCTGGTATATCAACTATTGGCTTCCAAAAGTTGGCAAACTTTAAACAGCTCTCTTTCCAAATATAAAGAATGCTGCTTTGACTAAAAGTGTTGCACAGGGTTAGTATGACAAGGAAATATCCCTATTCTCATTGGAGAGACTTGTCTTTGAGTCGAAACCATCATAACTTTGCATTACAAAGAAGACATAAGTAAGCTGACCTTCTTTGTCTTTTCCCTTCCCACCTCCCTTCTTTCCAGTCTTCCTTTCACTCACTTATTCATTCATTCATTCAGCAAGCATTTCCTGAGCTGTGACTATGCACAAGGCTTCATGCTGTGTGCTTTAGGGTTATAAACATGCAGACATTGTAGTCACTGCCTTTAAAAAAAAAAGATCTCTCTAGACAGTTTTGGAGAAAGTGATTCAACATGAGTAGAGTATACGTGTGCTCAGTCGCATTGACTCTTTAGGAGGTTGTTTGTTGTAGTTTAGCTGCTAAGTTGTGCTTGACTCTTTTGAGATCCCCATGGACTGTGGCCCACCAGGCTTCTCTGTCTATGGAATTTTCCAGGCAAGAATACTAGAGTGGATTGGCACGCCCTCCTCCAGGGGGTGTTCCTGACCCAGGGATCGAATGCGAGTCTCTTGCATCTCCTGTATTCGCAGGTGGATTCTTAACCATTGTGTCACCTGGGAAGCCCATGGGTACTTAACTGAGCTCGATGACCCTACTGTGCTTTTGTTTTTGTTTTAAATAAGATTTGCTTTTCCAGGAACTTGCCAGATGGAACCACCTCCCCTTCCCATCAACAAACTCCCACCACCTGGCCTGCCCTCTCTTCCTCTGCTCCTTTCTTCTGAGTGTTTGTCCCATTTCCTTAGAGGCCAGGCCCTCCTCCCGGGATCAGGATCCCACCCTCTGATATCTTTTCAGGGAATGGATTTTTTATTCACTCTTCGGTGCTGCTGTCTCCCTCCCTCCTGGATCATTTCCATCAGCTACAGACAAACGTGATCTGGTGTCCTCCATATTTAACTCTCCTCCACGTTTTGCCCCATTTCTTTGCTTCCTTTTAGAGCCCACATATCCGGAAGAGTCGGTTTCTGCCCACTGTATCGCTTTCTTACCTTTCTTCACTCCTCATCTACCTCCACCTAGCTTTTGCTCCTGTCACTGTTGAATTGGCTGTAGTCAAGGTCAACCCCCTCTGTGGCGCCCACTCCAGAGTACCCTTCTCTGTGTCCCTCAGCCCCCAGCACAGTGACTACCCTTCTCCACACTCTGCTGCCTGAGTTCTCAGGACCCTGTACCCTCTTGTCTTCTCTTCTATCCATGGGTCTCTCCTTTGTAGCCTTCTCTGCAGACTCTCATCTTCTACTTAGGTTTAAAAACTGGTATTCTTAGGGGTCTGT
>SJYC01072852.1:0-12182 GCA_006408675.1 Madoqua kirkii
TTGTGATCCACACAGTCAAAGGCTTTGGCATAGTCAATAAAGCAGAAATAGATGTTTTTCTGGAACTCTCTTGCTTTTTCCATGATCCAGCAGATGTTGGCAATTTGATATCTGGTTCCTCTGCCTTTTCTAAAACCAGCTTGAACATCTGGAAGTTCACGGTTCACGTATTGCTGAAGACTGGCTTGGAGAATTTTGAGCATTACTTTACTAGCATCTCAGATGAATGCAATTATGCAGTAGTTTGAGCACTCTTTGGCACTGCCTTTCTTTGGAGTTGGAATGAAAACTGACTTTTCCAGTCCTGTGGCCAGTGCTGAGTTTTCCAAATTTGCTGGCATATTGAGTGCAGCACTTTCACAGCATTAACTTTCAGGATTTCAAACAGCTTAACTTGAATTACATCACCTCCACTAGTTTTGTTCATAGTGATGCTTTCTAAGGCCCACTTGACTTCACATTCCATGATATCTGGCTCTGGATAAGTGATCACACCATCATGATTATCTGGGTCTTGAAGATTTTTTTTGTAGAGTTCTCTTGTGTATTCTTGCCAGCTCTTCTTAATATCTTCTGTTTCTGTTAGGTCCATACCATTTCTGTCCTTTATCGAGCCCATCTTTGCATGAAATGTTCCCTTGGTATCTCTAATTTTCCTGAAGAGATCTCTAGTCTTTCCCATTCTGTTCTTTTCCTTTATTTCTTCACATTGATCATTGAAGAAGGCTTTCTTATCTATTCTTGCTATTCTCTGGAACACTGTATTCAGATGCTTATATCTTCCCTTTTCTCCTTTGCTTTTCACCTCTCTTTTCACAGTTATTTGTAAGGCCTCCCCTGACAGCCATTTTGCTTTTTTGCATTTATTTTCCATGCAGATGATCTTGTCCCTGTCTCCTGTACAATCTCACGAACCTCATTCCATAGTTCACCAGGCACTCTATCTATCAGATCTAGGCCCTTAAATCTATTTCTCACTTCCACTGTATAATCATAAGGGATTTGATTTAGGTCATACCTGAATGGTCTAGCGGTTTTCCCTGCTTTCTTCAATTTGAGTCTAAATTTGGTGATAAGGCATTTATGATCTGAGCCACAGTCAGATCCTGGTCTTGTTTTTGTTGACTGTATCGAGCTTCTCCATTTTTGGTTGCACAGAATATAATCAATCTGATTTTGGTGTTGATCATCTGGTGATATCCATGTGTTGAGTCTTCTCTTGTGTTGTTGAAAGAGGGTGTTTGCTATGACCAGTGCATTTTCTTGGCAAAACTCTACTCATCTTTGCCTTGCTTCATTCCACATTCCAAGGCCAAATTTGCCTGTTACTCCGAGTGTTTCTTGACTTTCTGCTTTTGCATTCCAGTCCCCTATAATGTACAGGACATCATTTTTGGGTGTTAGTTTTAAAAATTCTTCTAGGTCTTCATAGAAGCATTTAACTTCACCTCCTCCAGCATTACTGGTTGGGGCATAGACTTGGATAACTGTGATATTGAATGGTTTGCCTTGGAGATGAACAAAGGTCATTCTGTCATTTTTGAAATTGCATCTAAGTACTGCAATTCGGACTTTTTTTTTTTTTTTTAATCATGATGGCTACTCCATTTCTTCTGAGGGATTCCTGCCACAGTAGTAGATATAATGGCCATCTGTGTTAAATTTACCCATTCCAGCCCATTTTAGTTCGCTGATTCCTAGAATGTTGACGTTCACTCTTGCAATCTCTTTTTTAACCACTTCCAGTTTGCCTCCATTCATGGACCTGATATTCCAGGTTACTATGAAATATTGGTCTTTACCCTGCTTCTATCACCAGTCACATCCACAGCTGGGTATTGTTTTTGCCTTGGCTCCATCCCTTCATTCTTTCTGGAGTTATTTCTCCACTGATCTTCAGTAGCATGTTCAGCACCTACTGACCTGGGGAATTCCTCTTTCAATATCCTATCATTTTGCCTTTTTATACTTTTCATGTGGTTCTCAAGGAAAGAATACTGAAGTGGTTTGCCATTCTCTTATCCAATGGACCATCTTCTGTCAGAAAACTTTTAAATAACCTAGTATTACACCTAAAACAAATACAGAAAGAAAAACAAACAAAACCTAAAGTCAACAAAAGGAAAACAAAGACTAGATCTGACGTAAATGAAATAGACACAAAGTACATGATAACAAGGATCAATGAAACTAAAAGCTGATTCTTTGTAAATATAAACAAAATTGATAACCTTTAGCCAGACCCATGAAGAAAAAATAGCAAGAGGACTCAAATCAATAAAATTAGAAATGTAAAAGGAGAAGTTACTAATGACATCACAGAGATAGAAAAAAGTCATGAGACTACTACAAACAATTGTATGCCAAGGCTGAGCCATAAAAAAATTGAAAATATGAACTGACCAATCACAAATATTGAATTTGAAGCTGATTAAATCTTCTAACAAACTGAAGTACAGGATTAGATGACTTCACACTTGAATTCCTCAAACCCTTAGAGAAGAGCTTAACCTAGCCTTCTGAAACTCTTCCAAAAAATTGTAGAGGAAGTAACACCCCCAAACTTCATATACTAGTCTATCATCATCCTGATACCAAAATCATACAAAGACACCACATAAATAAAGAAAATTATAGACCAATATCACTGATTAACATAGATAAAAAAACACTCAATAAAATACTAGCAATCCAAATTTAAAAAATACATTTAAAAGGCTCATACATCTTGGTCAAGTAGGATTTATCCCAGGGATGCAAGGATTTTTCAGTATATGTAAATCAATCAATGTGATATACCACATCATCAAATAGAATTTTTAAAACATGATCATCTCAATACTTACAGAAAAAATGAGAAAATTCATATCCACTTATTAAAAAAAAACCTTTCCAGAAAGTGAGCCTAGAGAAAACACACTCAAAATAATAAAGGTCATATACAACAAGCCTAGAGCTAACTGCTGAGTTTTTTCTCCAGTGGATCCAGGGAATTTGAAGCAGGCACGGACACGAGGAGAGACTTATTTAATTAGAGATGTAAAGAGAGATTAAGAAAGAATAGTGTAGTAGGGGAATTAGTGGAGAAAAGAGGCTGATAATCCTTGGTTTACACAGAAAGCTAATAAAGTCTCAAGACAAGAAACTTGCACTGTCTACGTTAAGCCACAGGCACCTGCTTGAATAGTGGAGGGTGCCCCGCCTTGGGCTCCCTCTCGCGTGGGTCTTAGAAGCCCGGGAAAATAAGTAGACATGGAGAGCTTCTGCCTTCCAAGGGATCAGCCTGAAAAGGAGAGGGAGGGAGAGGGAGAAAGAGAGGGAGTGGATACGAGGGGAGACAGATTTCCAAGAAACTAGTTCGCGAAACTGGTCTGAGAAACTGGTCCGTCCTTTATTTTCCAGGAAAGCTTTTTATACTTTTGGTTGTAGATAGAGATCAATGGATAATACAAAGTTATGCAGGGTCAGCAGTGCTGACCCTTATCAAGACCAGGCTTCCTTTATGCAAATCATTCCATTTACAAAGGGTCTCAGGTGATTTACAGTATCTTCTAGCCAAAAGGCCTGTTAACATTTTATGGCTCTCTTCCTTAATGAATTTTAATCTCATTTTCCCTGTAGTGTTTTTCCTTAGTCTGCATCACCTTCAAAGTACTAAATAAAATTACATTAAAAGATATGAAAACTTGGCAGCAAGTATTGGCTCAACAATGAAACCCTTAATCAGTTTTATTCTAATGATTTTTTCCTAGAATTTCTTAAGCTTTCAGTGCCTCTTGAGTTTGGGATGCTGTAAACAATTCACATGTGCAGTTGTAAAAATCCAGACAGACTGGTCAGGTAAGTTAGAAAGCTATCAGAGGGATTTAAGCTGAGACATTCTTTTTACACCCAGGAGACTTATTAACTGGAGCTCTAGGTTAATTCCTTTTAGAGGAAGGTGGTGGGGGACAGCCCCTGTTAATGTCAGAAGCGTAAGAAAAAAGCGTAATGCAGTAAGGCAGGCAGACTCTGGTTTTGGGGCAAATGCACTAGCAGATCCAGTGAGGCTCCCTTAAGGTCTAACTTGCCTTTGCCTATTGGGCCCCTTAACCTCATGACCTTTGCCATAGGCTAGACTCCCCGCGCTGGCACCTGGCAGCTAACATCATACTCAGTGGTGAAAAACTAAAAGCTTTCCTTTAAAATCACCAACAAGATAAGGGTGTCCACTCTTACCACTTCCATTCAACATAGCTTGCAAGTCCTAACTACAACAATGATAGAAGAAAAAGCCATAAATGGTTTCCAAATAGGAAAAGAAGATGATAAACTCCCACTGTTTGCAAATAACATAAAACCATACACATAGAAAATCCAAAAGACACCACTATAAAGCTACTAGAGCTCATCAATCAATTTGATGTTTCAGGTTTTAATGTACAGAAATCTACTGCATTTATATACACTAACAATGAAAGAACAGAAAGAGAAATTCAAGAAGCAATCCAGTTTACCCTCACATCAAAAAGAATAAAGGCTTTGGAATAATCTGTACTCCAAAAACTATAATACAGTGATGAAAGAAAGTGAAGATGACATGAACATGAAAATATATACTATGTTCTTGGATTAGAAAAATCAATATTGTGAAGATGAATATATTACCCAAAGAGATCTGCAGATTCAATGCAATCCTTATTTAAATATCATTTGCATTCCCCACTTAACAAGAACTAAAAAATCTTAAAAAGTTGTATGATACACAAAATATCCCTAACGGCCAGAACAATCTTGGAGAAAGAAAAATGGAGCTGGATGAGTCAAGCTCCCTGACCTCTGACTTTAGTATAATGCTACAGTAATTAAGACAGTAAGCTACTTGCACAAATATGGAAATATAGATCAATGGAACAAGATAGAAAGACCACAGATAAATCCATACACCTATGGTCAATTAATCTACAATAAATGAGGCAAGACTATACAACACAACAAAGGCAGTATCTTCAATAAATGATTCTGGGGAAACTGGACAACAATTAAAAACAGTAAGAGTACAAAACTCTTTAACACCATACACAAAAAATAAACTAAAAATGGATTAAAGACTTAAATGAAAGAGTAGATACTATAAAAATTTAGAGAAAGATATACTCAGAACACTCTAACAAAAATCACAGCAAGATCTTTTTTACCAGCCTCTTACCTTCTTCAATTCAGTTCAGTTGCTCAATCATGTCCTACTCTTTTCTTTGTGACCCCATGGACTGCAGCACACCAGGCTTCCCAGACCAACACTACTCCTGGAGCTTACTCAAATTTTTGTCCATTGATTCATGGATACCATACAACCATTTGTGTGTCATCTCCCTCTCCTGCTGCCTTCAATCTTTCCCAGTATCAGTCTTTTCCAAAGAGTTAGTTCTTTACATCAGGTGGCCAAAGTATTGGAATTTCAGCTTCTGCCTATGTCCTTCCAATGAATACTTGGGACTGATTTCCTTCAGGATTAACTGATTTGATCTCCTTCCAGCTCAAGGGACTCTCAGGAGTCATCTCCAACACTACGGCTTAAAACCACAGTTCTTCAGTGCTCAGCTTTCTCTATAATCCAGTTCTCACATCCATATATGACTACTGGAAAAACCATAGCTTTGACTAGACGGATCTTTGTTGGCAAATAATGTCTCTGCTTTTTAATATGTTGTCTAGGTTGGTCATAGAGAAGGCAATGGCAACCCACTCCAGTACTCTTGCCTGGAGAATCCCATGGACGGAGGAGCCTGGTAAGCTACAGTCCATGGGGTCGCTAAGAGTCGGACACGACTGAGCGACTTCACTTTCACTTTTCACTTGCATACATTGGAGAAGGAAATGGCAACCCCTACAGTGTTCTTGCCTGGAGAATCCCAGAGACGAGGGATCCTGGTGGTCTGCCATTTATGGGGTCGCACAGAGTCAGGCACAACTGACACGACTTAGCAGCAGCAGCAGCAGCAGCAGCTGCAGCAGCTAGGTTGGTCATAGCTTTTCTTCCAAGGAGCAAGTGTCCTTTAGTCTCATGGCTGCAGTCACCATCCTTCAGTGACTTTGAGCCCCCCTAAAATAAAGTGTCACTGTTTCCATTGTTTCTCCATCTATTTCCCATGAAATGAAGGTCCTGGATGCCATGATCTTAGTTTTCTGAATGTGGAGTTTTAAGCCAGCTTTTTCATTCTCCTGTTTCACTTTCATCAAGAGGCTATTTAGTTCTTCTTTGCTTTCTTCCATAAGGGTGGTGTCATCTGCATATCTGAGGTTATTGATATTTCTCCCAGAAGTCTTGATTCCAGCTTGTGCTCTATCCAGCCCAGCATGTAGCATGATGTACTCTGCATATAATTTAAATCTGCAGTGTGACAGTTTACAGCCTTGATGTACTCAATTCTCAATTTGGAAATAGTCTCCATGTCCAATTCTAACTGTTGCTTCTTAACCTGCATACAGAGTTCTCAGGAGGCAGTAGGTTAGCCTGGTATTCCCATCTCTTGAAGAATTTTCCACGATTTATAGTAATTACACAGGCATAGGCGTTAACATAATCAGTAAAGCAGTAGATGTTTATCTAATTTTCTCTTGTTTTTTGGATGATCCAGTGGATGTTAGCTATTTGATCTCTGATTCCTCTGCCTTTTCTAACTCTAGTTTGAACATCTTGAACTTCATGGTTCACCAACAGTTGAAGTCAGGCTTGGAAAATTTTAAGAATTACTTTGCTAGTATGTGACATGAGTGCAATTGTGTGGTAGTTGGAACATATTTTGGCAATGCCTTTTTTGGGCATTGGAATGAGAACTGAACTTTTTTATTCCTGTAGGCACTGCTGATTTTTCCAAATTTGCTGGCATATTGAATGCAGCACTTTAACAGTATCATCTTTTAGGATTTGATATTGCTCAACTGGAATTCCATCACCTCCATTACCTTTATTCACAATGATGCTTCCTAAGATCCACTTGACTTTTCATTCCAGTATGTCTGGCTCTGGGTGAATGATTATACCGTCATGATTATCTGGGTCATAAAGATCTTTTTTGTATAGATCTTCTGCGGATTCTTGACACTTCTTAATATCTTCTGCTTCTGTTAGGCCCGTACCATTTCTGTCCTTTATTGTACTCATCTTTGGATAAAATATTTCCTTGATATCTCTAATTTTCTTGAGGATATCTCTAGTGTTTCCCATTCTTATTGTTTTCCTCTATTTCTTTGCATTGAATCTGGAAAAAAGCTTTCTTGTCTCTCCTTGCTATTCTTTGGAACTCAGCATTCAAATGGGTATATCTTTTCTTTTCTCCTTTGCCTTTAACTTCTCTTCTTTTCTTAGCTATCTGTAAAGCCTCTTCAGACAATCATTTTACCTTTTTGCATTTCATTTTCTTGAGGGTGATCTTGATCACTGCCTCCTGTACAATGTCATGAACCTTTGTCCATATATCTTCAGGAATTTTGTCTATCAAATGTAATCCCTTGATTCTATTTGCAACTTCCAATGTGTAGTCATAATGGTTTTGATTTAGTTCATAAATGAATGGTCTAGTGATTTTCCCTAGGCGTTAACATAATCAGTAAAGCAGTAGATGTTTATCTAATTTTCTTCAAGTCTGAATTTGACAATGGGGAGTTCATGCTCAGATTTTTGTTGACTATATAGAGCTTCTCCATGTTTGGCTGCTAAGAATGTAATCAATCTGAATTCTAAACTGACCATCTGGTGATGTCCATGTGTAGAATCTTTTTCTCTGTTGTTGAAAGAGAGTGTCTGCTATGACCAGTGTATTCTCTTGCAAAACTCTATTAGCCTTTGCTGTGCTTCATTCTGTACTCTAAGGCCAAACTTGCCTTTTACTCCAGGCACCTCTTGACTTTCTACTTTTGCATTCCAGACTCCTATGATGAAAAAAAAAAAATCTTTTGGTGTGTTAATTCTAGAAGGTCTTGTTCTTCTTCATAGAAACATTCAGCTTCAGCTTCTTTAGCTACTAGTTGTGGCATAGACTTGGATTACTGTGATATTGAGTGGTTTGCCTTGTAAATGAACAGAGACCACTCTTTCTTTTTTGAGAATGCACGTGAGTACTGCATTTATGACTCTTTTGTTGACTATGAGGGCTACTCATTTCTTCTCAGAGATTCTTGTCCAGAGTAGTAGATATAATGGTTATCTGAATTAAATTCACTCATTTCAGTCCACTGATTCCTAAAATGTCAATGTTCATTATTGTGATCTCCTGTTTGACCACTTCCAATTTGCCTTGATTCATTTACCTAACATTCCAGGTTCCTATGTAGTATTTATCTTTACAGCATAGCACTTTACTTCTATCACCAGTCACATCCACAACTGTGTGTTGTTTTTGCTTTGGCTTCATTTTTTTCTGCAGTTATTTCTCCATTGATCTCCAGTAGCATATTAAGCACCTACCAATCTAGGGATTTCATCTTTCAGTGTCATATCTTTTTGCCTTTTCATATTATTCATGGGGTTCTCAGGGAAGAATACTGAAGTGGACATACAGGAGGCCATGATCCTACCTCCTAGAGTGTTGAAAATAAAAATCAAAGTAACCAAATGGAACCTAATTAAACTCAGATGCTTTTTCACAACAAATGAAACCATAAACAAAATGAAAAGACATCCACAGAATGGAACAGGAAATATTTGAAAATGATTTGACTGACAAGGGACTATCTCCAAACTTAAACAGTTCATGTGACTTAATACCATCAAAACAAAAACCTAATTTAAAAAAATGGGCAGAAGACCTAAACATACATTTCTCCAAAGCGGACATACAGATGACCAAGATGCACATTAAATGATGTTCAAAATCACTTATTATCAGCAAAATGTAAATCAAAGCTATAATATGGTATCATTTCACACCAGTCAGAATGACTATCATTAAAAAAAATCTGCAAAAAGTAAATATAGGAATAGGTGTGAAGAGAAAGGGACCCTCCTACACTGTTAGTGAAAATGTATATTTGTGCAGCCAGTGTGGAGGACAATATAGAGGCTTCTTAAGGTGCTAAAAATGGAGCTACCATCACATTCCTAAATATATACTTGGAGAAAAATATGGTCCAAAGTGATACATGTATCCTGATGTTCACTACACTATTTTTTTAATACAGTAGCCAAAATATGAAAGCAACCTAAATGTCCATTAACAGAGGAATGGGTAAAGAAGATGCAGTCTTTACACATATAGTATCACAGTGGAGTATTACTCAGCCATTAAAAATAATGAAGTAATGCCATTTACAGCAACATGGGGCACCTACAGACTGTCATAGTGAGTGAAGTAAGTCAGATAGAGAAAGAGAAGTATCATACAATCTTTCTTATATTGTGTTCCACTGTATATTGAAATTTAAAACATTGATTCAAATAAACTTTATTTTTTACCAAACAGAAACAGACTTACAGACTTAGATAATGAACTTATGGTTGTCAGTGAGGAAGTAAGGGGGGCAGATAGTTAAAGACTTGGGGCTTGACATATACACACTGTTATATTTAAATAGATAACCAACAAGAACTGATTGTACTTGTTAGCAAGTACAACAGCACAGGGAACTCTGCTCAATATTCTGTGACAACCCAATTGGGAAAAGAATTTGAAAAAGAAATGCAAATGTATATGTATAATTTAAACACTTTTTACACATTTGAAACTAACAAAACATTGTTAATAAACAGTACTCCAATATAAAGCAATAAGTTTTAAAAATGCAAGATAATTCCTAAGACAATGCAATGATAGTATTGTGTTTTTCCTGTAAAATGTGAATAAACAGAATAGAAACAAAAGATAGCATCAGAAAAACCCACATTGTAGATTTTTCAATAAAATAACTCATTGGTTCTCCCCAAAATGTTGAGGATAATGTTAAATCAAGAAAGACAGTGAAAGTAGAAGAAAGTTTCCAATTTAGGGTACCAGATTGGAATGGAATGGAGGTGGTGATCTTTTATTTGCTGTTGTTGTTGTTGTTTTATAGTCAGCATCACTGGCATAATGTGAAATTTTAATGTCCCACATTGTAGTTTTTCAATAAAATAACTCATTGGTTCTCCCCAAAATGTTGAGGATAATGTTAAATCAAGAAAGACAGTGAAAGTAGAAGAAAGTTTCCAATTTAGGGTACCAGATTGGAATGGAATGGAGGTGGTGATCTTTTATTTGCTGTTGTTGTTGTTGTTTTATAGTCAGCATCACTGGCATAATGTGAAATTTTAATGCCTTTAATATGTATCTTTGATATCAGCATGGTCTCAATGTTAATTTTGCAATTTTGACAATTTTAATGTGGTTACATAAGAGCATGTCCTAGATTTTAGAAAACAAACAAACAAATAAGAATTTAGGGATAAAGTTATACCATGTTTGCCTCTTACTCTTTCAGATCAGAATATCTCTGTGTACTTATGTGGAGAAGAGAGAAGTAGAGAGGGAAGCAGAAAAATCAAATGTGGTAAAATGCAAACATGTAGAGCTTGAGTGCTTGACAAATATTTGGACAACTTTTCTGTATACCCCAAATTATTTCAAAATATGTTAAAAAAGAAAAAAACTTGTTTCAAGACCCTCACATTGTGTATCCACAGACAAAGAAAAATCATTGCATAAATTTTTGGCTTAGATGTGAACACAAAGGGTATGATTGTATATATTTTATGTTTAAGTTGAAAGACAGCAGATATTTTAAATATGTGATTATATGTTATGTTGTAATGTCACAAATAATATGGAGGAAAAGGACCTTGGGAAAGTCCATAGGTGGAATATTGCAGTTATACTGAGGTCAAGCAGGCTTCACTGAGAAGATGGCACTTGAACAACAGCCTAAGAAAGTTAAAATCCTACTGATTTTCAGAATATATCACTGCAGGCAGAGGAATACAGCAGTGCAATATCAGAATGGCTATCTAGGGGATCCACATTAGTAAGAAGGCCACTGAGACAAGAAAGGAGGTATGGAACTTAGTTGAATAACTTTTCTGTGGTAGATATTGAAAATGAACAATGAGAATATCAATAAAAGTATATTCTAGACCATTAACACATGTGAGGATAAAAAGAATAATGAGGAAAGAAAGGTCATGAGTTGACCTACATTAAAAAGATTAGATTTGTGGGAATCAATGGCAAGGAAGCAATGGTGGTACCAGAGAGAGCAATTAGAAAGCAATTGTATCAAGGCAAGAGATAATAGACTGTAGTGGTAATAATGAAGGCTAGTTTAGGTTTATCAGTAACCAAATGTATTCTAAAGGAAATATCAACTGCATTTCTAATTGATTTGCTGTCGTATCACTACAAACACAGCTAGTGGAGATGATGAAATACCAGTTGAACTATTTCAAATCCTAAAAGATGATGGTTTGAAAGTGCTACACTCAGTATGCCAGCAAATTTGGAAAACTCACCAGTGGCCATGGGACTGGAAAAGGTTAACTTTCATTCCAATTACTAAGAAAGGCAATTCCAAAGAGTGCTCAAACTACTGCACAATTGCATAGATCTCACATGCTGGCAGAGTAATGCTCAAAATTCTTCAAGCCAGGCTTCAGCAACACATGAACTGTGAACTTCCAGATGCTCAATCTGGTTTTAGAAAAGGCAGAGGAACCAGAGATCAAATTGCCAACATCTGCTGGATCACAGAAAAAGTAAGAGAGTTTCAGAAAAGCATCTATTTCTGCTTCATTGACTGTGCCAAAGCCTTTGACTGTGTGGATCACAGTAAACTGTGGAAAATTCTAAGATATGGAAATATCAGACCACCTGACCTGCCTCTTGAGAAATCTGTAGGCAGGTCAAGAAGCAACAGTTAGAACTAGACAGGTAACAGACTGGTTCCAAAGAGGAAAAGGATTATGTTGATGTATATTGTCACAATGCTTATTTAACTTGCATGCATCATGAGAAATGCTGGGCTGGATGAAGCATAAGCTGGAATCAAGATTGACAGGAGAAATATCAATAACCTCAGATATGTCGATGATATCACCCATGTAGCAGAAATCAAAAAGCTAAAGAACCTTTTGATGAAAGTGAAAGAGGAGAGTGAAAAACTTGGCCTAAAACTCAACATTCAGAAAATGAAGATCATGTTATCTAGTCCCATCACTTCATGACAAATAGTTAGTG
>SJYC01072853.1:0-13865 GCA_006408675.1 Madoqua kirkii
TTGGATTACTGTGATATTGAATGGTTTGCCTTGGAAACAAACAGAGATCATTCTGTTGTGTTTGACTGTAGAGGACAGGAAATCTCTATTTTCTGGACAGTACTAGATACATTTTCCATATCCCAACAACTTCAAAAGTTGAGAAGGACGCTGGGGGAATGAGAGAGAGGAATCACAGGATATTAGAGTGTGTGGCCTCAGAGCCTTAATACATAGTTTTGCGAGTCTGAAGACTGTGTGTGTATGTGTGTGTGCTCATGCCCGCTCAGTCCCTCAGTCCTGCCCAACTCTTTGCGACTCCATGGACTGTAGCTCACCAGACTCCTCTCTCCATGGAATTCTCCAGGCAAGAATACTGGAGTGAGTTGCTATTCCCTTCTCCAGGGAACCTTCCCAAACCAGGGATCATGCCTGCTCTCCCACATTGCAGGCAGACTCTTCCCTGTCTGAGCCACCAGGGAAGCCCCTGAAGACTCTAAAGTCAGCTTAAACTGGGGAATCTCAGCATGTCTCTAAAAAAACTGGCTTGTGCCACCCAAACTCAGAAAGAATAAATGGGTATCAGAAAGGCAATTTAGGTACACACCCGAAAATGATCTTTTGGGTTCATAGGTGCTCAACTAAAAACAGGCCCACAAGCTTAAAGGGGGTGATGACTGGCCTCTGCATCCAGCGGCTGGTTCAAAAGTGTTAACAGAGACATACATAGCTCCCTCTCCAGCAAGCACCCAAATCTTGCACACGTTTTTCTCAACATCTCTTTCCAGCACCAAAAAACCCCACAAACAACACAAAACAGAAAGGAATACATTCTTTTCCAAGACGGTACTTCAATTTTACAAGTATGAGTATAAAAGAAAACACATTTTTATCAAAGCTCAAATTGGCACCTGGACATTTATTCAAGTTTATACAAATGTGAGTGACTTAGTCAAGCAAGGTCAACAACTGTAGATTCCACTCCATTAAATTGTTGTCCTGTTATAATTTTTCAAAAGCCCCAGAAGGTAAGAGAAAACACAAATGGCAATGTACTGAGGGTACCTCCAAGGGTCAGATCGTGTTGACATTGTGGAACCAAGCCCTTCTCAGTACTGCCCTTTTGTCCCACCATTAGAAAAGCACCCGTGAGAAGCACAAAAATGCAAGTCAAGAAGAATGGAACATTTCTAAAGTAAAAGGACTATATTTTGTTCAGGCAGGCAAATGATAATGTGCTATTTTCAAATACACTCAGATAGAATGAACACTTTGTCATTCTATGGTTGGTTTTGTTTTATTTTTTCAGTTTGCAATCCTGTCCCAGTTCTCCCAGAAATGCTTGGCCAAGGAAAAAAAAGATGCCTTATAAACTGAAATCCGATTGCCCAAAATCAAAACCTGTGAGAATTCAATCTCACAGGACTTTATTCTCAGGGTAAAGTCAGGTCAGGGCCATTCACTATTTTTCATCCATCAAACGAGCAAAGCTGTTTTTCAAGAGACTGGTGAGTTGAGCACCCTCACATGGTACTGGTGGTATAAAGCGTCTAAGGCTTTTAGAAAGTCATTTGACACCTTGTGTTAAGAACCTAACATTTTAATATGCATGGCCTTGCATTCAGCTCTATTCTTAGAGCTATGAGTCTCCATCTTTAATATACCTTAAAGTCTCTAGGACTTTTATTTAAAAGGCAGATTCCTGGGCCATAACTCAAAGATTCAGATTCTGCAGGTCCAGGATGAGACTCCTGATATGTATTTACTTCAGATTCAGATGGAGTCAGTTCAGTTCAGTTCAGTTGCTCAGTCATGTCCAACTCTTTGCAGTCCCATGGACTGGAGCACGCCAGGCTTTCCTGTTCGTCACCAACTTCCGAAGCCTACTCAAACTCATGTCCATGAAGTCAGTGATGCCATCCCACTATCTCATCCTCTGTCGTCCCCTTCTCCTCCCTCCTTCAATCTTTCCCATCATCAGGGTCTTTTCCAATGAGCCGGTTCTTTGCATCAGGTGGCTGATGAACAGTTTCAGCAATGAACATTGAGGACTTACAATGAACATTCAGAACTGATTTCCTTTAGGATTTACTCGTTGGATTTCCTTGTAGTCCAAGAGACTTTCAAGAGTCTTCTCCAACAACACAGTTCAAAAGCATCAATTCTTTGATGCCCAGTTTTCTTTATAGTCCAACTTTCGCATCCATATATGACTACTGGAAAAACCATAGCTTTGACTAGATAGACCTTTGTTAAAGTAATGTCTCTGCTTTTTAATATGCTGTCTAAGTCAGTCATAGCTTTTCTTCCAAGGAGCAAGCGTCTTTTAATTTCATGGCTGCAATCACCATCTGCAGAGATTTTGGAGCCCCAAAAAATAAAGTCAGCCACTGTTGCCCCTGTTTCCCCATCTATTTGCGTGAAGTGATGGGACCAGATGCCATGAACTTAGTTTTCTGAATGTTGAGTTTTAAGACAACTTTTTCACTCTCCTCTTTCACTTTCATCAAGAGGTTCTTTAGTTCTTCAGTTAGGGTATCACAAATATAAGAAGAGCTCCTCCAGAAGGATCTATTCCAAGGAAGCGTCAGAAATGTAGAAAAAGATTTTTTTGGTAAAGCTTTTGATCTCAACTTCTATTTCTAATGTTGAGAAATTGTAAGCAACCTAAATTATACAAATAAGGAAATGTTAATAGTAATTATGGCTCATTCTTATGAAAGATTATAGCCATTAAAAATGGACTTTGGGGATAATTAATAATTTGGGAAGATGCCAAATGAGAGAAATCAAGAGACAAAATTATGTATATTATATAGATATGAAAAATATATTTTATGTATGTATGTATATATATATATATATATATATATATATATATGAAAGCAACTTCAAGGAAATACATCAAACTGTTAATAGTGGCTATGACTGGGCAGTAGGATTATGAGAAATATTTATCTTCTACGTGTTGCTCTGTGTTTTCTGAATTGAAACAATGAGCAATAATTACCTTCATAATCCTAAAATAAGTTAACTTAAAAAAATATATAGCATACATGTATGCGTATGGCAGAGTTGCTCTGCTGTGCACCTGAAATTATCACAACATTGTTTAGCAGCTATACTCCGATCAAAAATAAAAAGTTAAAAAAATAAAGCAGTCATAAATCTCTTCTTTGTTTCTAGGCAGAAATACACCCAGTCATTCCACACATAGCTGCCTAGTCCACTGCTACTTTTAGGCCCAATTAAGAAACTCTTCTAGAATTAGACAGCTGTCATTTATGTCCAGCTTTTGTTTTCCCTGTTGAAATTTAAATTTTTTTCTCTTACTCTTCCTTCGTGGAGTCAGAGACCAGCTGTTTGCTTACTTCCTTAAATGGCTGCTCATAATGCCTCCCAAGCTGGCTGGTGTCTATTTGTGTACCAAAGGTCTGCTGGAAAGGAAATGTGCGAACTCCCATTGATCAGGATGTGCTCAGGGAGAGGGCTAGCGATTATGAGGGTGATGAGCTCTGGTTTCTGGGAGAAAGTGACTGTGAGGGCAGGAAGGCATTTTTCAGATAAAGTTCTATCCAATAGCCTCTTTTGAAAACAATCAATCAATGAGTAACCTTTTAAAATATCTGCCTAAAATTCTTCCACAAGCACAAATTGCATGGAAATTTCATAAATCTTATAAAACAATTACAAATGGATCTTTCTTAAAATATATTTAACGGCCAAGGCCTGACTTTCCTTGTAGGGAATGTACAATAAAAGCTACTATCATGGGGACAGTATCTCTTTCATCCATCATTTTTCCTTCCTTACCATTGTGCAGGCCCCTCACCCCATGATGTGTGGTTTCTGGGGCTCTGATTTGGGCTGTCTCATTCTTTATCAGGCAGTTATTACTCTCGAAAGAAAAGCTCATTTCACTCACCTGTAAAATGTTCCTAAAGACAGAGTATCCCAAGCATGTGGGGATTCAAAGAGCCTGCCTCTCTTCCAATAGTCAGCTTGTCCTTTCCCGTTAAACACCTGCCATAATCCCAGTAATAATCTGGCTGTATTTCAGTCCAGTACTTGGCATATAGGAGGTGTCTAAAAATTTATTTTCATTAGAATGGAAAAATTGGATGACTAGCTCCTTTGATGATGGTAAGCTCTCTGTATACTACTCATCCCTGTTCTACAGAAAAAAGGAACTTATTCTGTTTAATCAGTTTAATTTTTCTGCCCTTGTATCCATTATGCATTCAGTAACAATACACTTTTACTGAGCAAATCTGACAAGTCAGGCACTGGGAGGAAAAGCAGTGAATGAAATAGACATAGTCCCTGTTTTCCTGGAGCTTATACTGTAGTGGGAGGAGGCAATGAAACAACTTAGCAATTAATTATTGGGCTGGTCCAAGATTTTCAGATTTTTCTATACAGAAAATCAAACAAACTTTTTCGCCAACCCAGTAACTGATCTATTCACTTTTTAAATGTGCTTTGGGATATAGACAAGCACTGTGGAGAAAATAAAATTTTTGTGAAAGAGACTGAAAACGAGAGCAGCCATGGCTGGTCAGGGCAGGTGACATCTGAACTAAGACCTAAATGAGAAGGCCTAGGAAACACTAGTCCATATAGCTTTTCCACATTTGCAATTTTTTAATTAAGGCAAAATGTATACAAAGTAAAATGCACATCTTAAGCTTATAATTTAATGAGTTCTACTAAAGGTATATACCTACACAATCGTTGCCATTAAGACACTTCCCATTCATGTCTCATCCCGCTTTCAGAGGTATCCTCTTCTCTCAATTTTCTTACCATGGATTAGTTTTGCCTAAGATGGGCTTCCTCAGGTACAGCTCCTTATATACAGTTCCTCTGGATCAGAAGATCTATTATCTGCTATGACAAGTTATCTGCTTTCTAAACTCCCAACATACAATGTTAGTGCAAGGATAAGATAAGCACAGTAGACAGAAGAGAGATGAGAGGCCCATAGCACAATCACTGGTCCATAGATATTTGACAAGACTACAAAACCAGGGCTGACTCTAAGGGCCCTCCTGCCGTTGCCTATCACATACTGGCCACAAATGTTCATGTCCAACCTAGGACACGGCTATACAATGGGTGTGCCAAAGAGTGAACCATGAGTGGAGGATAGTGAGCTGTTGGGCTTTTTTGATTTGGAGCAGTCTCATCAAGACAGCCCCAGGGAAGCGGGCTCTGATGGGGTGGGAACAATGAGAGATACAGAGACATTCAGAGTCTTTGTTGCACCATAATAGGATGACAGAGAGAGAGGAGATGCCCTACCACTTGACTGTGTGCATCAGTGGCCCACTCAGAGGCACATCTCTCCTGTGATCAAGGGCTGTTACAGCTGCTAGGGAAGGGGCAAGGCAAGCATGCATTAGGTGAAGAAAGGCTAGCTGAAACTGCTGGCACACAACCTCAGATGTGGTTTTAGTCTTTGTCTTCACATCTATCCTGTACTTCTTCCCATTTGTGGCTACTATGTCTTCTTAGTTGTGTCCAAGCACTTACAGAGCTTCATCAGTTTCATCGTTATCTTGAAACACTTGCTGTGATAAACTTCTATTGGACTTGGCTACTCACATAATCATGGGCCTCTCCAGCATCACATTTGTCAATAAGAACCAAGAATGAGCTGTTACATTCTTCAAACAGAATATCAACCATTATAAATTTTAGAGTGGCTATAAAAATAGATTAAACATTTTTTAATCACTGGCTTGTACAAACAGTTTTAATGGCGACTACCAATATTTTGAAAAGATTGCCATTTTTTTTAAACAAAGTGTGGACAGGATTTTCTCACAGACATTTTAAGTTTAAAAATTGATATCAAAAAGTTATGCTCTTATTCAGCAGTAAAGGAATGAAGTACTGATACATGACACAACATGGATGAATCTTGAAAACATTAAGCTAAGTGAAAGGAGTCAGACACGAAAGACCGTATGTTGTGTGATTCCATTTATATGAAATGTCTACAGTAGGCAAATCTATAGAGACAGAAGGTAGATTTATGGTTATCTAAGGCTGAGGGGTGGAGAAGATAAAGGTGATTGCTAATGGGAACAAGATTTCTTTGTGGGGGTGATGCAATGCTCTAGAATTAATTGTGGCTATGATTACACAAGGCTGTGAATATGCAAGAAACTATTGAATTACATACTTTAAATGGGTGGTTTGTAGGTATTATACTTGTTTTCCTGTGCTGTTGTATTCTCTCACAGTTCTGGAGGCCAGAAATCCAATCAGTGTCATAAGGCGAAATCAAGGTATTAATAGTGCCATGCACCCCCTGGAGGATCCAAGAACCCATCCCCTACCTCTTAAAGCTTCTTCTTCCAGCTGGCTTTCCTCGGCTTGTTGTCTGCATCAGTCCAGTCAGCCAGCATCTCTACTGTCTCCATCTTCATGGAACCTGTGTGTGTGTGTGCGTGCATATTTTAGTTGCTCAGTCTTGTCTGACTCTTTGTGACCCTATGAAGTGTAGCCAGCCAGTCTCCTCTGTCCATGGAATTCTCCAGGCAAGAATACTAGAGAGGGTAGCCATTTCCTTCTCCAAGGACTCTTCCTAACCCAGGGACTGAACAGTGGTCTCTTGCATTGCAGGGAGATTCTTCACCATCTGAGCCACCAGGAAAGCCCCCTTCATGGAGCTTACAATGTGTCACATCTCCCTCATAAAGATGCATGTAACCTGCATTTAGAGCCTACTCTGATAAAGCAGGATAATCTCCACATTTCAAGATCCTTAACTTCATTACATCTATAAAAATTCTGTTTCTGTACAAGGTAACAATATAGGTTTCAGGAATTAGAACCTAATGTCTTGGCAGGAGATAGAAGGGGTCATTTTTCAGTCTATCATGGTATGTGAATTGCATCTCAATAAAGCTACTTTTAAAATATATAGACTAAAAATTTGCGAGTAAATAAACTTTAGTATATAGAAGAAAATCTATGTCCACGTATAGATGTACTGAGGCTTAAAAGGGATATTAATCAATTGCAAACTTTGTTTTGATTTTAATTCACACAGACCAACAGTTAGAAAAGAAAAATTTTTTAGACAAATGAAGAAAATCAAACATGGACTGGGTATTGGATAATATTGGGAAATTATTTTAATTTGTTGGATGTCATAATGGTATCATGGTTACACTTTTAAGTCCTATCTGTTAGCAATTTATACTGAAGTATTTTCAGATGAAATAAAATTATGCCTGGGGTATAGTCTTAAAATTCTGGCAAAAAAAAAAAAGGAAGGATGGAATAGATGAACTATGAAAGGTAAAATGTTGATAACTATTTCATCTTGTCCTAGATATGTGATGGAGGAAAGTTGGTCATTTTACTCTGTTCTTTATTTGAGCATGCTTGACAGTTTTCCACAATAAAAGTTATATTCATAGAAATAAGCTCAATTTTCTCATTTAAATATTTGAACAGGCTTTATTTTGAAGTTTTAAACAAATAACAATACATTCTCTAATACAATGTACACATTTTTATTATAATTATGTAACATAAAAAATTAAATTTTTAATAAGCCTCCTAGAAATGCTCTCAAATTGTTTTTACCCTCAAATATTCTCCAAATAATGTAATTTTTGTTTGTAACATGACGTAAAAAGATTGGGAAGCTCTGCCTAGAGGAACTGATTTTGTGCAAAGGGCAGATAAATACAGGCTTTCAACGTCCTCCATTTCCAAAAGCGCTCAGGGCTCCCTCTTCAGCATCTCTTTAAAGCACTTTCAGAAAATGAAATGCTTGAGATTTAAACAGTCCCTGCAGCTGCAGCACCAGTTTCAAATGCCCACTATTTTGAAAGAAGATCCCTTTGTGCTGTTTTTTGTTTCCCAAAGGAAAAGCTAAATTCACCCCAGTGTTTTCATAAACTGAAAATGAATGGCTTGAGGGCCGACGTTGAGTGGGATGGAAGAGGACATTTGGCAGAGCAAGCCTCTGTGGGGTTTTGGTTACCCCAAAACCTCAGTCAATCAGCAACATGCTGGGACGTGGCCTTGAAAGGGAACTTCAGAGATAAAGCTCTGATACTCGTGGGGCTGCCCAGCCTGGGGAGCAAGATGCAAGGTGTTCAGGGTGGGGGCTTGGTGGCTGCAGCCCCTTTGCTGCTATAGAGTCCTGACAGACAGGGTGCACATCCTCTTGGAAACCGCCAGGTTGCACCCCACAGCTAAGCTGCACTTGCTTTTTCTCTTCATGGTTGAGTATATCCTTATCTCTGAATCTGGCTGTTTGGTTGTTTATTTAAATCTGTAATACACAAAGTGAAAACATTCCAAAGAGAGCAAAAAGATATCCAATAGAAATAGTCAGTCTCTCAAGCTTATTTCCAGAGAAGGCAATGGCAACCCACTCCAGTACTCTTGCCTGGAAAATCCCATGGACAGAGGAGCCTGGTAGGCTGCAGTTCATGGGGTCACTAAGAGTCAGACATGACTGAACAACTTCATTTTCACTTTTCACTTTCATGTACTGGAGAAGGAAATGGCACCCCACTCCAGTGTTCTTGCCTGGAGAATCCCAGGGACGGTAGAGCCTGGTGGGCAACTGTCTATGGGGTTGCACAGAGTCGGACATGACTGAAGCGACTTAGCAGCAGCAGCAGCAAGCTTATTTCTCCCATCAGTCAGTTCAGTCGCTCAGTCATGTCCAACTCTTAGTGATCCCATGGACTGCAGCACACCAGGCTTCCCTGTCCATCACCAACTCCTGGAGCTTACTCAAACTCATGTCTATCAAGTCAGTGATGTCATTCAGCCATCTCATCCTCTGTCATCGTCTTCTCTTCCTGCCTTCAATCTTTCCCAGCGTCATGGTCTTTTCCAATAAATTGACTCTTCGCATCAGCCGGCCAAGGTATTGGAACTTCAGCTTCAGCATCAGCCGACTGGTTGGATCTCCTTGCAGTCCAAAGAACTCTCAAGAGTCTTTTCTAACACCACAGTTCAAAAGCATCAATTCTTTGGCACTCAGCTTTCTTTATGGCCCAACTCTCACATCCATACATAACTACTGGAAAAACCATAGCTTTGACTAGATGGACTTTTGTTGACAAAGTAATGTCTCTGCTTTTTAATATGCTATCTAGGTTGATCATAGCTTCTCTTCCAAGAAGCAAGAATCTTTTAATTTCATGGCTGCAGTCACCATCTGCAGGGATTTTGGAGCCCAAGAAAATAAAATCTGTCACTGTTTCCATTGTTTCTCATCTATTTGCCCTAAAGTGATGGGACCAGATGCTATGATCTTCGTTTTTTGAATGTTGAGTTTTAAGCCAGCTTTTTCACTCTCCTCTTTCACTTTCATCAAGAGCCTCTTTAGTTCCTCTTCACCTTCTGCCATAAGGGTGATGTCATCTGTATATCTGAGGCTATTGATATTTCTCCCGGCAATCTTGATTCCAGCTTGCGTTTCATCTATTTCTCCCATAGATGCAACTAGATCTACTAGCTTATTTAGCATCTTTCCAGAGATATCTATACCTGCACATGTATGTATATCCATATATTCAAATAACCATACACATATTCCATCCCCCAAATACTTACCACACACTCTGTTCTTACCATCTCATGGTTCTTGCTTTTTCTCCCTTAACTGTGTATTTTGGAGATTGTCATATCAGGATACAGAGACATGCTTTGTTTTGTCTTTTGTTTATTCAGTACTTTTTTAAGGCTGAATATATTTCCTGGTAATCCATACTGGTGGGTATTCAGATTGTTTCCAAGGTCCTGCTATTACAAACAAAGCTGCAATAAATTTTGCACTCCCTCCAGGCTTTTATAGGGCTTCTCAGGTGGCTCAGTGGTAAAAGAATCAGTCTCCCAATGCAGGAGGTACAGGAGACTCCAGTTCAACCCCTGGGTTTGGGAGATCCCTTGGAAGAGGAAATGGCAACCTACTCCAGTTTCTTACCTGGAGAAATCCCAAGGATAAAGGAACCTGGCGAGCTACGTCCAAAGAGTTAGAAAGAGTCAGACCTGACTAATCAACTGAGCATGCAAGAGCACAAAGCTTTTATGCAAGGCTATCCGAGCTGCCTTTAAAAGAAACACGTATACACGGTGCTGACATAAAAAGAGAAAGCAACAGCAATCTCCCTTCCAACACACAAAATGACTTGTCAGAATCTGACACTGTTTTAACAGAAGTAGCTGTTCACCTAATGGAAAGAAAACAATGTGACAGTGTATTTATGTCCAACCTGATGTCCCATTCACCCCACTCTCCCCTTCCCCCACTGCGCCCACAGGTCAGTTCTCTACCTGCATCTCTACTCCTGCCCTGAAACTAGGTTCATCTGTTCCATTGGGTAAAATGGATACCTAGTGGGAAGCTGCTGTGCAGCACAGGGAGCTCAGCTCACTGCTCTGGATGACCTGCAAGGGTGGGGTGCCGGGGGGAGATCAAGAGGGAGGGGATATATGTATACATATAGATGATTCACTTCGCTGCACAAAAGAAACTAATATAATACTGTAAAGCAGTTATATTCCAATAAAAACAACAACAACAATGTGGTAAGGGTTCTGGCTGCAGATCTGACTCTCCTTTCATAATTCATTCCTACTCTCAACTCAACAGATAGCTTTGTGGACAAGCCACTGAAGCTCCAAGGTATCAGGATTTCCACCAAGAATGTGTTTTCCCTTCACCTCTGATCCTGACTCAGTCCCTAGAAAACCCAATTCCATTGTACGCAGCATTTCCTTCCCCAAAACACCAGGGTTCTGCCTCCATTCCAGGCCAGCATTTCTCCCACCAAACTGCTTTGACATGCTTTCTACCTGCCTGTCAAAGGACATAAATCAAGAAACTGCAAGCAAAGTTCCCTTGACTGTAGAAACCAACTGACAGAAGCCAAAAGAAAAAGAAAGAGCCTGCTCAAGGAGGGAAGTAAGAGTTTACAGCCAATCAGTTCAGTTCAGTTCAGTCGCTCAGTTGTGTCCAGCTCTTTGCAACCCCATGAACCACAGCATGCCAGGCCTCCCTGTCCATCACCAACTCCTGGAGTTTAGCCAAACTCATGTCCATTGAGTCAGTGATGACATCAAACCATCTCATCCTCTATTGTCCCCTTCTCCTCCTGCCCTCGATCTTTCCCAGCATCAGGGTCTTTTCAAATGAGTCAGCTCTTCGCATCAGGTGGCCAAAGTATTGGAGTTTCAGCTTCAACATCAGTCCTTCCAATGAACACCCAGGACTGATCTCCTTTAGGTTGGACTGGGTGGATCTCCTTGCAGTCCAAGGGACTGTCAAGAGTCTTCTCCAACACCACAGTTCAAAAGCATCAATTCTTCTGCACTCAGCTTTCTTTATAGTCCAACTCTCACATCCATACATGACTACTGGAAAAACCATAGCTTTGGCTAGATAGATCAACATTACTTTGTTGACAAAGTAATGTCTCTGCTTTTTAATATGCTGTCTAGGTTGGTCGTAACTTTCCTTCCAGGGTGTAAGCGTCTTTTAATTTCATGGCTGCAATCACCATCTGCAGTGATTTTGGAGCTCAAAAAATAAAGTCTGACACTGTTTCCCCATCTATTTGCCATGAAATGATGGGACCGGATGCCGTGATCTTAGTTTTCTGAATGTTGAGCTTCAAGCCAACTTTTTCACTCTCCTCTTTCACTTTCATCAAGAGGTTCTTTAGTTCTTCACTTTCTGCTAATACAAATCAAAAAAGAGATCTAAAGTTCCTCTTAACAAAAGAACCAAATGAACCCTCATGTAACAATCAGATAAACTTCTCCAACAGCAACTATGGACAAAAAATGCTTGATTCATTGACTTGAGAGAAAGTGGGCTTACTGCTACTGCTAAGTCACTTCAGTCGTGTCCAACTCTGTGTGACCCCATAGGCGGCAGCTCACCTGGCTCCACTCTCCCTGGGATTCTCCAGGCAAGAACACTGGAGTTGGATGCCATTTTCTTCTCCAATGCATGAAAGTGAAACGTGAAAGTCAAGTCGATCAGTTGTGTCCAACTCTTAGTGACCCCATGGACTGCAGCCTACCAGGCTCCTCCATCCCTGGGATTTTCCAGGCAAGAGTACTAATTAATAAAATGTCAGGATAATGGACTATGAAAGAACTACAAAATACAATCCTGGTGAACACTGAACTAAGGTAAGTTGTACCAGTCAGAGCTGGTCTTAAGAAAATATGCTTTATATAAAAACTAGCATGTTTGAAGTCTTTTTGAACAGTTTATCCTATCAAGCAGATTAAACATTCCCAAATGAAATCTTGCTCATTAATTTGGGCCACCAGATATCTTTCCTGCCCATTTTATATTAATTAACTTATGTTTCAAATCTGACAATGCATGTGGTTTTATTTTAACTTTTTGATACAGTGGGAAATTTCCATTTCCCTAAAGACAGCATTTTGTTGGTTTGGAAGTATATTATCTATGTGAGAGGTAAGTACAGAATATTGGGATCATTTGTAACTTACTGAGAGTCAAAGCCCAGAGGCTGACCCAGCTGTTTTCCTAAAGGCTACTCAAGAAAAGGGTTTTCTTATTAGACACAGCCATCAGACTGCATGCCTTTCCCCAGACTGCTGTGGTTTAATTCATAAGAGATGATACATTGGACTTCCTCCCAGGAATTCAGGTACATGGAATGATGTCATGTCCTCAGCACATGGCTGCTCTGTCCTCTCAAAGGGTTTCACACCAGCTTACGGGGGAGGCAGGATTGAGAAGGAGCCTCAGAACTTCAGAGGCCCGAGGGCTTACAAATTTTTTGTGGTTTTTTTTTTTTTTGGAGCAAAGCTGCTTTACAGTGTTGTGTTAGTTTCTACTGTACACCAAAGTGAATCAGCTCTACTTAGAAGCCTCCTGGAATGGCAGAGCAAGTTCAGACCTGTCAGGCTGTGACTCACAAATCAGTTCCCCAGAGCTGGCAGGAGATTGCAGGTCACTAACTCACCCCCTGCCCACACTCAAAAGCCCAGAAAGGATCACAGAGTTGCGCCGAGGCAGAATTTGGGCTAAAACTCAGGTATCTAGACAGCTTATTTAAAAGCAGAGACATCACTTTGCTGACAAAGGTCCATATAATCAAAGCACACTAAAAGACAGACATGGTATGGACATAGCAGAAGCAGAAGCTATTAAGAAGAGGTGACAAGAATACACAGAAGAACTGTACAAAAAAGATCTTCATGACCCAGATAATCATGATCTTCTGATCACTCACCTAGAGCCAGATTTGCTGGAGTGAGAAGTCAAGTGGACCATAGGAAGCATCACTATAAATAAAGCTAGTAGAGGTGATGGAATTCCAACCAAGCTATTTCAAATCCAAAAAGATGATGCTATTGAAATGCTACACTCAGTATGCCAGCAAAATTGGAAAACTCAGTAATGGCCACAGGACTGGAAAAGGTTAGTTTTCATTCCAGTCCCAAAGAAAGGCAATGCCAATGAATGTTCAAACTACCACACAATTGTACTTATTTCACATGCTAGTGAGATAATGCTTAAAATCCTTCAAGCTAGGCTTCAACAGTATGTGAACCGAGAACTTCCTGATGTTCTAACTGAACTTAGAAAAGGCAGAGGAATCAGAGATCAAGTTGCCAACATCTGTTGGATCATAGAAAAAGCAAAAGAATTCCAGAAAAAGAAAAAATCTGCTTCATTGACTACACTAAAGCCTTTGACTGTGTAGATCACAACAAACTGTGGAAAATTCTTAAAAGAGATGGGAATACCAGATCATCTTACCTGCTTCCTGAGAAATCTGTATGCACATCAAGAAGCAACTGTGAGAACCAGACATGGAACAACAGACTGGTTCAAAATTGGGAAAGGAGTA
>SJYC01072862.1:0-12648 GCA_006408675.1 Madoqua kirkii
TAGAAAAAGATATTCCATCCAAATAGAAATGAAAAGAAGGCAGGTGTAGAAATACTAATACCAGACAAAGTAGACTTTAAAACTGTTGATAAAACTTAACATTCATTTATAATAAAAACTTTAACCATATGAGTATAGAGAAATATACCTTAATATAATAAAGGTAATATATGACAAACCCTCAGATAACATATATGTAGCTGTAAAAAGTTTAAATATTTTCTTCTAAAATTAAGAACAAGACAAGGATGCCTACTATTTCCACTTTTTTTCAACACAGTGCTGCAAATATTAGCTACAGCAATTGGATAAGAAAAAGAAATACAATGTGTTCAAATTGGAAAGGAATATTAAAATGGTCACTATTTGCAGATGGCATGTACTATAAATATAAAACCTTAAAAATGCCACCCAGAATGCAGCTAGAATTGATAACATTGGAGTTTAAGTTGGAGGATACAAAACAATTATCCTCCAACACAAATCTGTTGTGTTTCTATACATTAAAAAACAAAATTTAGGAAAAGAATTTAAGAAAAATTATTTCATTTACAGTTGCCTCAGTAAGAAAAAAGAAAATAACTTAAAGTAACTTTACCAAAGGAAAGAATAGACCTATTCTAAAAAATAAAACACTGGTGAAGAAAAACAACACAGATTGATGTGAATATATACTGTACCTCTAGATTGGAAGAATCAATATTGTTAAACTGCCTGTACTATCAGAGGCAATCTGCAAATTCAATGAGATTCCTATCAAAATACCAGGGATTTTTCATAGAACTGGAACAAATAATCCTAAAACTTGTATCAAATATCATAAGACTCTGAATAGCCAAAATAACTTCAAGAAAGAAACAGGACAGAGTCAAATGGTGGAATAGGAGGATATGAAATTTGACTCCCTCTACAAGTACAGAGGAAATAAAAAGCCTCTTGATGAAAGTGAAAGAAGAGAGTGTAAAAGTAGGTTTAAAGCTCAACATTCAGAAAACGAAGATCATGGCATCTGGTCCCATCACTTCATGGGAAATAGATAGGGAAACAGTGGAAACAGTGTCAGATTTTATTTTTTAGGGCTCCAAAATCACTGCAGATGGTGATTGCAGCCATGAAATTAAAAGACACTTACTCCTTGGAAGGAAAGTTATTACCAACCTAGATAACATATTAAAAAGCAGAGACATTACTTTGCCAATAAAGGTCCATCTAGTCAAGGTTATGGTTTTTCCAGTGGTCATGGATGGATGTGAGAGTTAGAGTATAAAGAAAGCTGAGCTCCAAACAATTGATGCTTTTGAACCGTGGTGTTGGAGAAGACTCCTGAAAGTCCCTTGGATTGCAAGAAGATCCAGCCAGTCCATTCTAAAGGAAATCAGTCCTGAATGTTCATTGGAAAGATTGATGCTGAAGCTGAAACTCCAATACTTTGCCCCCTGATATGAAGAACTGACTCATTTGAAAAGACCCTGATGCTGGGAAAGATTGAAGGCAGAAGGAGAGGTGGATGACAGAGGATAAGATGGTTGGATGGCATCACAAACATGATGGATGTGAGTTTGAGTGAACTCTGGGAGTTGCTGATGGACAGGGAGGCCTGGCATGCTGCAATTCATGGGGTCACAAAGAGTTGGACTTGACTGAGAGACTGAACTGAACAAGTACATCAGAAATATATCTACATATAGAACAATACTCATCAAACACCTGCTGCACACTAGTAGGGTATCTCAGACACTTCAAAGGACAAGAAAAATCCACATACAACCAGGTAGGATGAAGGAAAGAAAAAAAGAGAACCCTTGATGAAATCTGTACCTCTGAGGGTATAGCTGACAGAAAAAATAGATTGCTGTACTCAGGATAGTCCTCCCACTTGTGGGAGGATCAACTGGGACATAGAAGGAGCTTCAAGAGCATAGAGGAGAATGCAGCAACCAGCGTATGGCAGATAGGACAGAGAAAGACTTTCACAGATTTTCTGTGCTGCAACCCTGTGAACTCCAGACTGAGTTGTATATCTGTCATTGTGCAAAGAGGTTGGCTGCTGGACTGTGGGGTTTGAAGAATGGAACCATGAAGAGGACAACTGCTGGCTACAAGGAGCCTGAGGGAACAGGAGTAAGGAGCTCCATAGGGACAGGATGAAGAGGTTTGTAGAAGCCCAACCTGTCATACAAGTAGGGTGCCATTGTTGAGTGGCACAGAAGGGTCAGGGCCACTACTGCAGTCCCCTTCCCCTTGTTCTAGTCCTCCTGCTATCATGATTGCTAGAAGAGGCACATATCTGAGTAGGCTCATCTGCTCCTCTCCTCAAAGTGTCCTTCAGTTCTTCCAGGGCCAGATGGGTTTGCATGCCTACCCCTACCAGAGCCTTCTTTGATTTGTTGAGCTCATGTACCAGGCCTCTTGACACCTTGGTACCCTGACACCTGGGCAGGAACATGTGTTCTGGGGCAGCCTCAGAAACAGAGGCCAGTAAGGGGTATGCACACAGAGATGGGGCTGAAACCACAACTGAGCCACAGAGGTCATGTAGCTAAGGAAAAAGAGCTAAAATCTCTTTTCATAGCTACAGGAAGCACAGACTCATACCCCTTTGCTGTCTGTCTTTATAAATTCAGTACCTACAGAACATCCAAATGGATGCGTGCTTCCACAGATGAGATGTGTCTAAGTTTAATAGGTGTGAATTTGTAGGTATGTGCATGTAGGGACTGGACCAGGTCAGAATGTGAGATGCCTCCATAGCTCCCACAGTGAATCCAGATACACAATTACTACAGTATGGGGCATGACTTCGGTGTATCTATGCTGATAATATGATGAAAACAATGCCTGAGAGTCACCAGGACCAAGAAATGGCATACCCACAATTTAGGTGGGGATGAGAGCAGTTCCAAAAACAGCATAATTTGTAAGCCAGCACAATAGGTGAAAAGTGACCCTTTTCGCATGTGAACAATTTCAGAGGAGGAAAACTCAGTGGCTTCTGTCCCACTGGAAGTTCTCCTTTCTTAACAACCTCAAAACAAATATCAGAAACACAGCTCAGAAACATATCTGGGCGCCTCTGCTCCAACAGTTAAGGATAAGACTCTTTCCTTGACAGGGAAGAAAAACACAAAGCAAAGGGGGGAAACCAATAAATATCCATTATAGGCTCAGGTCACTACAACATAAGTCACACTTCAAACAGTGGGCTAATGATACACTATATACACTGATAAAAGATGTGACACTCATTCATACTGAAAATAGGCCTCATACCAAAAAATATTAAACAAACAGAAACTACACAGGGATGTTTCCATGTAAAAATAGTCCTTCAATATACTCTGAGCATCAGGCATTGGGAAGAAGAACCCTAAGAGCATTTGACTTTGAAGGCCACTGGAGCCTCAGTGCAGGGTTAGGAGAAACAAAAGTCTCATTTTTGGAAGGTGCAAACTAGACCTCACATGCACTGGGACAAAGTGCAAAGCAACAAAGCAAAAGGTGCCAGGGTTAGATGTAATTAGAGATTCCAGAGTATCTCCTTGGAAATTGGGGGTTGGAGATACTTCATTGTGCGGGCAAAGACACTGGTGGCAGAGGCCCCAGAGAATATTGATAGATGTGAGTTCTCTTGCAGGTCCCTATTTCAACACCAAGATGCAGGCCCACAAAACAGCTTGCAGGCTCCAGAAATGGAACACCTCAGGCCATGCAACCAAAATGAAAAGAATATAGCACCACAAATAAAAAGATATGCAACCTAAAGTCTTACTGAGCTCAAAGCTTCCTCAAAACACACCTCTTATCATGACTCTGATCACCAGAGGGAAAAGATCTAAGTCCAACTACTAGACAGCAGGCACCAGTCTCTTCCCTCAAGAAGACTGCACAAATCCCTGGACCAGTATCACTTACCAGGGGCCAGACATGAGAAGCAAGAGGAATTGCAGTCCTGCAACCTATGAAGCTCAAGACCTTCAGATTATGAGATTTACACACGGATCACTGTGCTAAGAAGGTACTAAAAGCCTTTTTATGAGGGTGAAAGAGGAATAAAAAAGTGGGCTTAAAGCTCAACATTCAAAAAAATAACATCATGGCACACAGTCCCATCATTTCATGGCAAATTCACAAGAGGAAAGTGGAAAGAGTGACAGATTTTATTTTATTTGGCTTCAAAATCACTGCATAAGGTGATGGCAGCCATGAAATTAATAAATGCTTGCTCCTTAAAAAGAAAGCTATGCCAAACCTAGAAGGCATATTAAAACAAAACAAAACAGAGATATCACTTAAGTGACAAAGGTTCACATAAAGTTATGATTTTTCCAGTAGTCATATACGGATGTGAAAGTTGAACCATAAATAAAGTTCAGTGTTGAAGAATTGATGCTTTTGAACTGTGGTATTGGGGAAGACTCTTGAGAGTCCCTTGGACAGCAATCAATCCTAATAGAAATCAACCCTGACTTTTCCTTGGAAGGACTGATGCTAAAGCTGAAGCTCCAACATTTTGGCTTCCTGATGCAAAGAGCCTATTCATTTCTTGGGAGTTGCAAATGAAGGAACAAAATAGCAATCCACAAGAACAACTAAATTAACAGGAGATAGCCAATCTATTTTAAGAAGAATTTAAAGTCAGTAAAGATGAACCAAAATTTCAGGAAAAGGTTAGAGGCCCATATCAAGAAGCAAGAAAAATTTAACAAGGAGATAGAATATTTAAAGAACAAATAAGAGATAAACAGTACCATAACTGAAATAAAGAATAAGCGAGAAGGAAACAATTAGAATAACTGAGGCAGAGGAATAAATCAGTGAGCTGAAAGATATTGCAGTTCAGTTGATAAGACTTGCCTGACTCTTTGAGACCCCACGGACTGCAGCATGCTAGGCTTCCTGGTCCTTCACTGTCTCCCAGAGTTTGCTCAAATTCATATCCATTGAGTTGGTGATGCTATTTAATCATCTCATCTGTCACTTTCTTCTTCTTTTGCCTTCAATCTTTCCCAGCATCAGGGTTTTTTTTTTTTTTTTATGAGTCATCTCTTTAGGTGGCCAAAGTATTGGAGCTTCAGCTTCAGCAACAGTCCTTTCAAAGAAAATTCAGTGTTGATTTTCTTTAAGATTGATTGGTTTGATCTCCTTGCTGTCCAAGGGACTCTTAATAGTCTTCTTCAGCACCACACTTTGGAAGCATCAATTCTTTGGTGCTCAGTCTTCTTTATGGTCCAACTCTCACTGAGTTGGAAAGTAGAGTGGTGGAAACCACTGCCAGAATAAAGAAAAAAAAAGAAAAGAAAAAAAAAATGAAGACAGTATTAGAAACCCCTGAAAATGAAAATGGAGGTTGCTCAGTTATGTCATGACCCCATGTGTCAAGACCATGGAATTCTCCAAGCCAGAATACTGGAGTGGATAGCCTTCCCCTTCTCCAGGGGATCTTCCCAACCCAGGTCTCCTGCATTGCAGGTGGATTCATTATCAACTGAGCCACAAGAGATGCTCAAGAATACCAGAGTGGGTAGTTTATCCAATTTCCAGCAGATCACTCCAACTAAGGAATCAAACTGGGGCCTCCTGCATTGCAGCTAAATTCTTTACCAACTGAGCTATCAGAGAAGCCCCACAAAACCTCTGGGACAATATCAAATACATCAACAGTCTAATTAAAGGTGTCCTGGAAGAAGATGAAGAGAAAGAGCCTGAAAAAATATTTGAAGATACTATAGCTGAAAACTTTAATAACATTAAAAACAAAATATTCACTCAAGCCCAGGAAGCAGAGAGAACTCCATACAGGATAAACTCAAGGAGGGACACACCAACCAAACCACATTAATCAAATTGACATAAATTAAAGACAAAAAGTAAAGTATTAAAAACAACAAGGGAAAAGTAACAATGTAAAAAGGAATCCATATGGCTTAAAGCTCAACATTCAAAAAAACTAAGATCATGGCATCTGGTTCCATCACTTCATGGGAAATAGATGGGAAAACAGTGGAAACAGTGTCAGGCTTTATTTTTTTAGGCTTCAAAATCACTGCAGATGGTGATAGCAGCCATGAAATTAGAAGACGCTTACTCCTTGAAAGGAAAGTTATGGACAACCTAGATAGCATATTCAAAAGCAGAGACATTACTTTGCCAACAGTCTATCTAGTCAGGGCTATGGTTTTTCCAGTGGTCATGTATGAATGTGAGAGTTGGACTGTGAAGAAAGCTGAGCACTGAAGAATTGATGCTTTTGAACTGTGGTTGGAGCAGATTCTTGAGAGTCCCTTGGACTGCAAGGAGATCCAACCACTCCACTCCAAAGGAGGTCAGTCCTGGGTGTTCTTTGAAAGGGATAATGCTGAAGCTGAAGCTCCAATAGTTTAACCACTTCATGCAAAGAGTTGACTCATTGGAAAAGACTCTGATTCTGGGAAGGATTGGGGGCAGGAGGAGAAGGGGACGACAGAGGATGAGATGGCTGGATGGCATCACCGACTTGATGGACATGAGTTTGAGTGAACTCCAGGAGCTGGTGATGGACAAGGAGGCCTGGTGTTCTGTAATTCATGTGGTTTTAAAGAGTCGGACATGACTGAGTGATGAATCTGATTCTGGGAAGGATTGGGGGCAGGAGGAGAAGGGGACGACAGAGGATGAGATGGCTGGATGGCATCACCGACTTGATGGACATGAGTTTGAGTGAACTCCAGGAGCTGGTGATGGACAAGGAGGCCTGGTGTTCTGTAATTCATGTGGTTTTAAAGAGTCGGACATGACTGAGTGATGAATCTAATCTGATCTGATAACCTTATCAGCTGATTTTTTAGCAGAAATACTGGAAGCCACAAGGGAGTGGCTCAATATATTTAAAGTAATGAAATGGGAAAATATGATATTGCAAGAGTAATTTACCAGCAAGCCAGTTATTTAGATTCAATGGAGAAATCAAATGCTTTACAAATAACCAAAAGCTAATGCAATTCAGGGCCAGGAAACCAGCCTTACAAAAATGCTGAAGAAAGTTCCTATATGCAGGTCACAAAGCAACAGTTAGAACTGGACATGGAACAACAGACTGGTTCCAAATAGGAAAAGGAGTATGTCAAGGCTGTATATTGTCACCCTGCTTATTTAATCTGTATGCAGAGTACATCATGAGAAACGCTGGGCTGGAAGAGGCACAAGCTGAAATCAAGACTGCTGGGAGAAATATCAATAACCTCAGATATGAAGATGATACCACCTTTATGGCAGAAAGTGAAGAGGAACTAAAAAACCTCTTGATGAAAGAGGAGAGTGAAAAAGTTGGCTTAAAGCTCAACATTCAGAAAACGAAGATCATGGTGTCTGGTCTCATCACTTCATGGGAAACAGATGGGGAAACAGTGGAAACAGTGTCAGACTTTATTTTGGGGGGCTCCAAAACACTGCAGATGGTGATTGCAACCATGAATTTAAAAGACACTTACTCCTTGGAAGGATTGTTATGACCAGCTTATCTATTCAAAAGCAGAGACATTACTTTACCAACAAAGGTCTGTCTAGTCAAGGCTATGGTTTTTCCAGTGGTCATGTATGGATTTGAAAGCTGGACTGTGAAGAAAGCTGAGCACCGAAGAATTGATGCTTTGAACTGTGGTGTTGGAGAAGACTCTTGAGAGTCTCTTGTACTGCAAGGAAATCCAACCAGTCCATTTTAAAGGAGATCAGTCCTGGATGTTCTTTGGAAGGACTGATGCTAAAGCTGAAACTCCAATACTTTGGTCACCTCATGGGAAGAGTTGACTCATTGGAAAAGACTCTGATGCTGGGAGGGATTGTGGGCAAGAGAAGAGCGAGTTGACAGAGGATGAGATGGCTGGATGGCATCACCAACTCGATGCACATGAGTTTGAGTTAACTCCGGGAGTTGGTGATGGACTGGGAGGCCTGGCGTGCTGTGATTCATGGGGTCACAAAGAGTTGGACACGACTGAGTGACTGAATTGACTGACTGTTTACATACATATGGTTAAGAGCATGTTTACATATGTATGGCATATGTATGTCTGTGCTTGCCTAGAAAAACATTTGTAATACTGCATATCAAACTGTTGATGATTTCCTTTATCCAAGGCACTAGGATTGGAAGAGGAGGAATGAAAAAAGGGCTTTATATTATTTACTCCATGTACTTCTAGGTTATTTAATCTTTTTATAATCATGTTTTTGTGGATGACAATTTTCTTTATCATAGAAAACTTGGAAAATGCAAATATATAATCTCTAAAAAAAAAAAAAAAGAAAGTTCTCTCAAAAAAGAAGTTTAACAACATGAATCTGCCATGGATGTACATGTGTTCTGCATCCTGAACCCCCCTCCCACCTCCCTCCCCATACCATCCCTCTGGGTCATCCCAGTACACCAGCCCCAAACAGCCTGTATCAAAACCAATAGAATACCTCCAACTAAAATAAATAAATTTATATTAAGAAAATGGTTAACAAGAAATGAATCCAAAACAATAAAGAGAATGTCAACAGAAACATAAATATTGATAGACAAAATGTAGATGGATTAAACATTTCTAACCAAAAAACGGACAGGCTGAATGGATAAAAAGCAAGACATGGATATACACTGTATACAAGAGACTTACTTTAGATCTGTAGACACATACAGACTAAAAGTAAGGGGGTGGAAAAAACTATTCCAACAAGCAGAAATGAGAAGAAAACTGGAGTAGCAATACTTATATCAAACAAAACAAACTTTCAAATAAAGGCTACTAGGGATTTCCCTGCCTGTCCAGTCGTTAATAGTCTGTCCTTCCACTGCAAGGACACAGGTTTTACCCCTGGTTGGGAAACTAAGATCCTGCAAGCCACAAGTAAAGGCCATAAAATTAAATTAAATTAAATTGTTACAAGAGACAAAGAAATAAATTACATAATGATCAACGTATCCAAACAAGAAATAGATATAACAATTGTAAATGCATTTGCACTAAACATGGGTATACCTCAATACAGCAGTTGAACACTAACAGTTAAAGGAGAAATCAACAGTAGCCCAATAATAGTGGGGACTTTAGATCTCACTAACATTAATGAACAAATCATCCAAATAGAAAATAACGAAGGAAATACAAGCCTTAAATGACACATTAGACCAGGTAGACTATATTGATACTAATCAATTCAGTTCAGTTGAGTCTCTCAGTTGTGTCCGACTCTGCGCAACCCCATGAATTGCAGCGTGCCAGGCCTCCCTGTCCATCACCATCTCCCAAAGTTCACTCAGACTCATGTTCATTAAGTCTGTGATGTCATCCAGCCATCTCATCCTCGGTTGTCTCCTTCTCCTTCTGCCCCCAATCCTTTCCAGCATCAGAGTCTTTTCCAATGAGTCAACGCTTCGCATGAGGTGGCCAAAGTAAGATGCTAGGAGGAATTGTGGGCAGGATAAGGGGCCGATAGAGGATGAGATGGCTGGATGGAATCACCAACACGATGGACAGAGTTTGAGTAAACTCTGGGAGTTCGTGATGGACAGGAAGGCCTGGCATGCTGCAGTCCATGGGGTTGCAAGAGTCAGACACAACTGAGCAACTGAACTGAACTGATAGAACCAAGGGTTGATGAGGTTGCAAAGCAGCTGTACTTTTCAGATTGCTGGTGGAAATGCAAAATGATGCAATCCTTCAAAACAGATTGGCAGTGTCTTTAAACATAAATATACCAGCAGTTTCACAAGTTACATGAAAACTTGAAAGCATGAGTGAAAGCCACTCAGTCAAGTCCAACTCTTTTTGACCCCATGGACTATACAGTCCATGGAATTCTCCAGATCAGAGATGATAGAACCAAGGGTTGATGAGGTTGCAAAGCAGCTGTACTTTTCAGATTGCTGGTGGAAATGCAAAATGATGCAATCCTTCAAAACAGATTGGCAGTGTCTTTAAACATAAATATACCAGCAGTTTCACAAGTTACATGAAAACTTGAAAGCATGAGTGAAAGCCACTCAGTCAAGTCCAACTCTTTTTGACCCCATGGACTATACAGTCCATGGAATTCTCCAGATCAGAGTACTGGAGTGGGTAGTCTTTCCCTTCTCCAGGTGATCTTCCCAACCCTGGGTTTGAACCCAAGTCTTCTACATTGGAGGTAGATTCTTTACCAGCTGAGCAACAATGGAAGCCCACATGAAAACTTGTGTTCACATAAAAACATGTACATGTTTTATAGCAGTGGTTTATAGCAGCTGTATTCATAATCATCAAAATAGCTTCCCACAGGTAGATGGATAAACAAATCATACCACTCAGCAATTAAAAAGGAATAAATTTTTAATTCATATATTCAAAAACATATGCTAAGTTAATGAAACCAAAAGGTTACATCTTTATGTAATCTCAAAAGTTACATACTTTGTGATTCCATTATATACTATTCTTGAACAGGCAAAACTGTGGTAATGAGATTTGATCATTGACTGCCAGGAGTTGGGGTGAGAAGATTTGATTACCAAGAGGATGTGCAAGGGATTTGTTTTCAGTGATGAGCTGTTTCATAGTCTGGTTGCATTGCTGGTAACATGAATCCATATGTAAGTTAACTTAATGGAACTGTACCCCCCTCTCAAAAGCATATTTTTACTATATAATTTTAAAAATCTCAGGCCTTTCCTCCTCCCAAAAATAGGAGAGGGAAGATACTAAATATTATCCACCATGATTTCAAAACATTATATTTTCTATCCATCATGAATAGAAAACATTCTTTTGGAGCACTTATGAACCATTTCTAAAAGGACTTTCCTGGTCATCCAGTGGTTAAGAATCTGCCTTGCAATGCAGGAGATGTGGGTTTGATACCTAATTAGGAAGAGTTGAACATTTCCATAAATGATGCTGAGATTATTGACTACTTGGAAAACCTTTTTCCTTCATACCGTGTACCAGAATTAAAATCCAAATGAATGTAAACTGCTGTCATTCAGTTGCTAAGTCGTGTCCAACTCTGCATGGAAATATGAATATAATTAGAAGGAAATTTGGGGGAAAAAACTTTTATAACGGTGGAGTGAGGAAAACCTTACCAAGCAAGATGGAAAGCCCAATATCCATGAAAAAAGGAAGGAAGGAAGGAAGGACGGGAGGAAGGAAGGATGGAAGGAAGGAAGGAACGAACGAAGGAAGGACGGAAGGAAGGAAAGACGGAAGGAAGGAAGGATGGAAGGAAGGAAGGAACGAAGGAAGGACGGAAGGAAGGAAAGATGGAAGGAAGGAACGAAGGAAGGACGGAAGGAAGGAAAGATGGAAGGAAGGAAGGACGGAAGGAAGGAAGGAAGGAAGGAAGGAAGGAAGGACAGAAAACTGATAGATTTGATTGCATTAAAAAAAAAACCAAAACGGACTTCCCTGGCCATCCAGTGGTTAAGACTCCACACTTCCACAGCAGCATGAACAGTTTCGATCCCTCACATACCATGTGGCATGGCCAAAAAATCATATATAAATATAAAGAGACAAAAGATTGGGAGATTTTGTGATATACAACATAATTAAAGATCCATAATATTAAAGCACTTAGAAACCAGACAAAAGATGGATAGAAGGCATAAAGATATTTTTATAAAGTATAAGCAAGTATAAACTTTCAAGTTTATAAACAGTCAAAAATTAAAATAAGGACCACTTTCCTTTTCCTGAAAAAGGCAGATTTGAAAGGATTGGTAATAGCTAGTACTAGAGATTACTCTTGCCTGGAAAATCCCACGGATGGAGGAGCCTGGTAGGCTGCAGTCCATGGGGTCGCTAGGAGTCGGACATGACTGAGTGACTTCACTTTCACCTTTCACTTTCATGCCTTAGAGAAGGAAATGGCAACCCACTCGAGTGTTCTTGCCTGGAGAATCCCAGGGACGGGGGAGCCTGGTGGGCTGCTGTCTATGGGGTCACACAGAGTCAGACACGACTGAAGCGACTTAGCAGCAGCAGCAGCAGTAGTACTGGAAAAAATGTGAGTAAATGAGCACTCTGTCATTGTTGGAGAAAGTATTAGTCCATATAGCCTTTCAGGTGGACAATTTGGCAGTGTATATCAGTTTTTAAAATGTATCTGCCTTCTGATTTTGGACTTTCCTGGTGACTCAGCAGTAAGGTATCTGCCTGCCAATGCTAGAGACATAGCTTTGATCCCTGGGTCGGGAAGATCCCCTGGAGGAGGAAATGGCAACCCACTCCAGTATTCTTGCCTGGGAAATCCCATGGACAGAGGAGCCTGGAGGGCTACAGTACATGGGGTCACAAAGAGTTGGACATAGCTTAGCAACTAAACAACATAAACAAGACTCTGATTTTAAAACTCTTGACTGTAGGCATCCAGTCTAAAAAATCTTTATACAAGTGTTCTAGGAATCATGTGTAAGAATGTGTATTGAAGCATTTTTTGAAATAATAAACTAGAAACAACATAACTGTACATAAATGAAGAAATTGTTGGATTAGTACATTAGTCAATTAGTACAATTAATTCTTACCATGCCATACTCTGCAGCACATAAAAACAGGTCTATAGTGTGGACATGAAAATTTTTGTAAGACAAAGTGCTATAGTAAACAAGTTGCACAATAATATTTAATTGCAGTCTCCTGTTTATATAGC
>SJYC01072867.1:0-13436 GCA_006408675.1 Madoqua kirkii
TATTAATAATTTTGAAAAATTTGGAGGTGGCTTCATTCTTGGTTCCATACTAAAAAGATTGGGAGTTGCCAATCCATCTGAACAGTAAGGATGAATTTGAATAGACAGAAATATCAATGTCACTTCTTGGATCCATAACAGAGATGAAGACATTGTTTCCGAGACTGGAGAGAGAAACTGACAAACACAGGTAGATATAGCTTCCTGAAGCAGGAACTCACAGCAAAATCTATTGCTGGAAATGTGCCAGGGATGGAAAAGCTGAACTATAATTGATAAATTACTGAAGATTTAGCATGGACAAGTCTAGGAGTTAAAATTCCTAAGGAAACACAGTCATAGGGACTCCATCACAGTTTTGTGAGTTGTACTTCTTATATCTCAACTGGTAGTTATCAAAGGAAAATCTCAGATTTTCAAATTCTCAAATCTGAAATTATATTAATTTTAGTAGAGGAAGAATGAACTCCATGAACAGTATGAAAAGGCTAAAAGACAGGATGCTAAAAGATAATTCCCTCAAGTTGGTAGGTGCCCAATATCCTACTGGAGAAGAATGGAGAAATAGCTTCAGAAGGAATAAAGAGACTAAGGCAAAGCAGAAATAATGCCCAGTTATTGAAGTGTCTAGTGGTGAAAGTAAACTCAAACGCTGTTAAGAACCGTACTGAAGAGGAACCTGGAATGTTAGGTCTATGAATCAAGGTAAATTGGAAGTGGCCAAAGAGGAGGTGGCAGGAGTGAACATTGACATTTTAGGATCAGTGAACTAAAATCGAAATGAATGAGTGAATTTACTTCAGCTGACCACTGTATCTACTACTGTGAGCAAAAATCCCTTAGAAGAAATGGAGTAGTACTGATAGTCAAAAAAAGAATCCAAAATGCAGTATTTCAGTGCAATCTCAAAAATGACAGAACGATCTCTGCTCATTTCCAAGACAAGTTATTCAATATTACAGGCTATGCCCCAAATTCTAATGTGATAGAAGTCTATGCCCCAAAAACTAACATAGAAGAAGCTGATGTTAACTGGTTCTATGAAGACTTGTGAGACATTTCAGAACTGTAACTGAAAAGAAAGATGTCTTTTTCATCATAGGGGAATGGAATGTTATAGTACAAAGTCAAGAAGTACCAGAAGTAACAGGCAAGTTTGGCCTTGGAGTACAAAATAAAGCAAGGCAAAGTCTAATAGAGTTCAGCCAAGAAAATACACTAATCATACCAACATCCTCTTCCAACAACACAAGAGAAGACAATACACATGAACATCACTAGAAGGTCAAAACCAAAATCATACTGATTATATTAATGAAGTTGAAGATGGATAGGTACTATACAGTCAGCAAAAGCAAGACTGAGAGTAAACTATGGGTCAGATCACGAAGTCCTTATTGCAAAATTCAGACTTAAATTAAAGAAAGTATGGTAAATCACTATATCATCCAGGTATGACCTAAATCAAATTCCTTATGATTATGCAATGGAAGTGACAAGTAAATTCAACAGATTAGACCTGACAGAGTGGCTGAAGAACTATGGACAGAGGTTTAAAATGTTGCATGAGTGGGTGAGTGAGTGAAGTCGTTCAGTCATGTCCGACTCTTTGTGACCCCATGGACTGTAGCCCACCAGGCTCCAGCATCCATGGGATTCTCCAGGCAAGAATACTGGAGTGGTGCCAGGGTCCAGCCAAGATGGATCCAGAGTGATTCGAAGGTGAGGATGGAATCGGCATCCTGGAAAAATACATATTTAGTTACAGATATATAGAGAGATAAGAAACGGATAGTGTAGTAGGAAAATTAATGAAGAAAAAGAGACTGAATAACTTGGTTCACACGGAATAGCATCCATGGTCCAGATGGGAATTCAGCCAAAAAAAGGGGGAGGTGAGGATGGAATCGGCATCCTGGAAAAATACATATTTAGTTACAGATATATAGAGAGATAAGAAACGGATAGTGTAGTAGGAAAATTAATGAAGAAAAAGAGACTGAATAACTTGGTTCACACGGAATAGCATCCATGGTCCAGATGGGAATTCAGCCAAAAAAAGGGGGAGCAAGAAAGAACGACATAGGAGAGTCAGTCTTTCCAGAAACTGATCTCATTTCTTTATTTTTCAGGTTTGTTTATATACTGTTTTTTATACATAGGGATGAATACAGAGTCAAGCGGGGGTCAGCAGACCTGATCCTTGTCACAGTTAGGTGCTTCATATAAAATTATACAAAGGTCTTATGGGGTTTTGCATCATCTTCTGACCATGAAGTCTGCTGACATTTTATGGCCCTTTCTGATACCGGTCAGTTAACCAGAAAACTTATTTTTCCAGGGGTGATTTTTTTCTTAAGGCAGGCACGATCCTCCAAATAAAGGGTGAGGGTGTAGTGAGTTACAGCTAGGAAAGAAATTTACTTAACCTAAGATTTAACATGATTAATCTTAAAGGTTAATACTTATTTCTCTTATATGCTTAAAGGTTAATACTTATTTCTCCTATATGCTAGTTATATTTATTATAAGGGCAGGGAATATGGAGATTTAGCAACAAACATCAGCCCAACAAATTAAAATTCTTTCACCAATGTTCCCCTTAATATCTATTTAGTCTTAAGATAGTGATAAAGTTACATTTTTACATAGCAAGGACACTAGTTATATTTATTATAAGGGCAGGGAATATGGAGATTTAGCAACAAACATCAGCCCAACAAATTAAAATTCTTTCACCAATGTTCCCCTTAATATCTATTTAGTCTTAAGATAGTGATAAAGTTACATTTTTACATAGCAAGGACACGGTGATTTATAACAAAGTACAGTTATCTATAAAAAAGAGAAAATTCATTAACTCAAAAGGTCTAATATTGCCAACATCAAAAACTACTATATTTCCTTTTCTATATTCCAAATACATTGATTAATATATTCCCAGATGCCTAAGGATATGGAGGCCTGGTGGCAATCAAATGAGAAAAGCCCTATGCTAATACTCCAGACTCTCTGTGCTGTTTATGGTTGAGAGGTTGTCACACAAGCTAGTCTGTCAGCAGAGAGATTTGACCTGAGACACCCTTGTCACACCTAGGGCAGGGAATTAACAGTAATTATTGGCATGGCAAATGAAAACACCCTTCACCAATATAATTCCTAATCAATCCACTAACACTATACTAATAATCTTCTAACTTCTCAAAAAAGTCTGTATTTAAGAAGTTTCTAAGGCATCCTGTGCTTTTCACAGTTGGGAGGTTGTAAACAATCACATGTGGTTGGATGAACCTATACAGGCAGACTAGATAACCTTCAGAGTTCATAAGTTGAAACACTCTTGTCACGCCCAGGAATTTTTATTAACTGGAGCTGCAAGTTAACTCCTTCTCTGAGAGAAATGGTTATGGGAGAGAGCTCCCCATAAAGTACTCTGGTTTGGGGGTAGATGCTCTGGAACAGGGGGTTTCCTGAGGCTTGATCAAGCCTTTGTGTATGCCAAGCCTACTTCCTCATGACCTTTGCTGTGGATGGAGTTCCTCACACTGGCCCTAGCAGAGTGGGTTGCCATTTCCTTCTCCAGGGGATCTTCCCGACCCAGGGATTGAACCCAGGTTTTCCACATTGCAGGCAGATGCTTTTACCTCTGAGCCACCAGGGAAGAGGTGGTAATTAAAGTCATCCTCAAGAAAAAAGAAATGCAAAAAGGTAAAAATAGTTGCCTGAGGAGGCCTTATAAATAACTCAGACAAGGTGAGAAGTGAAAGCAAAGGAGAAAAGGAAAGATATACTCAACTGAATGCAGAGTTTCAAAGAATAACAAGGAGAGATAAGAAAGCCTAAGTATCAAGGCAAAGAAATAAAGAAAATAATAAAATGGGGGAGACTAGAGATCTGTTTGAGAAAGTTAGAGATGATAAGGAATTATTTCATGCAAAGATGGACACAATAAAGGACCAAAATGGTATGGATCTAACAAAGCAGAAAATATTAATGAGTTGGTAACATACACAGAAGAACTAAACAAAATGATTTTAATGACCTAAATAACCATGAAGGTGGGATCACTCACTTAGAGACAGACATCCTGGAGTGTGAAGTCAGGTAAGCTTTAGGAAGAATCACTATAAGCAAAGATAGTGGAGGTAATGGAATTCTAGCTGAAATAGTTCAAATTCAAAAAGATGATGCTGTTAAACTGCTGCATTCAGTATATCAACAAATATGAAAAATTCAGCAGTGATTATAGGACTGGAAAAGGTCAGTATTCATTCCAATTTCAAAGAAAGGCAATGTCAAAGAATGTTCAAACTACCACACAATTGCACTTATCTCACACAGTAGCAAAGTAATACTCAAAATTATGCAAGCTGGACTTCAATAGTATAGGAACTGAGGACATTCAGATATTCAAGATGGATTTAGAAAAGCCAGAGGAACCAGAGGTCAAATTGACAACATCCACTGGACAATAGAAAAAACAAAAACAAGAAAATTCCACAAAATGACTACTTCTGCTTCATCTATTATGCTAAAATTGTTAACTGTGTGGATTGCAACACACTGGAAAATTCTTAAAAAGATGGGAATAACAGGCCACCTTACCTGTCACATGAGAAATCTGTATGGAAGTCAAGAAGCAACAGTTAGAACCGGACATGGAACAATGCACTGGTTCAAAATTTTGAAAGGGGTGCCTCAAAGCTGTATATTGTCACCTTAGTTATGTAATTTTAGAACATCTTAATGACAGTGGAATCAGTGTTAGACTTTATTTGGGGGGGGCCTCCAAAATCACTGCAGATGGTGATTGCAGCCATGAAATTAAAAGACACTTACTTCTTGGAAGAAAAGTTATGACCAACCTAGATAGCATATTCAAAAGCAGAGATATTATTTTGTCAATAAAGGTCAGTCTAGTCAAGGCTATTGTTTTTCCAGTGGTCATGTGTGGATGTGAGAGTTGGACTGTGAAGAAGGCTTCACTGAAGAATTGATGCTTTTGAACTGTGGTGTTGGAGAAGACTCTTGAGAGTCCGCTGGACTGCAAGGAGACCAGATCAGTCCTGAGTGTTCATTGGAAGGATTGATACTGAGGCTAAAACTCCATTTCTTTGGCAACCTCATGTTAAGAGTTGATTCATTTGAAAAGACCCTGATGCTGGGAGGGATTGGCGGCAAGAGGAGAAGGGGATGACAGAGGACGAGATGGCTGGATGGCATTGCCAACTCAATGCACATGAGTTTGTGTGAACTCCAGGAGTTGGTGATGGACAGGGAGGCCTGGCTTGCTGCAAATCATGGGGTTGCAGGGAGTCGGACACACCTGAGCAACTGAACTGAACTGAACTGAATGAAGGTGAAAGAGGAACATAAAAAACTTGGCTTAAAACTCAACATTCAGAAAATGAAGAACACGGCATCTGGTCCAATTACTTCATGGCAATTAGATAGTGAAACAATGGAAACAGTGGCAGACTATTTCTTGGGCTCCAAAATCACTGCAAATAATGAATGCAGTCATGAAATTAAAGTATTTATAATAATAAAATAAAATAAAGACTTGCTTCTTGGAAGAAAAATTATGACAAACCTTGACCCCACATTAAAAATCAAAGACATTACTTTGACAATAAAGCCTCTTCTAGTGCAAGCTATTTTTTTTTTCCTCTATTAGGCATATATGGATGTAAGAGTTGGGCCATAAAGAATGCTGTGTGCCAAATAATTGATGCTTTTGAACTATGGTATTGAGGAAGACTCTTGATCATCCCTTGGACAGTAAGGAGATAAAAATAGTCAATCCTAAAAGAAATCAATCCTGAATAGTAATTGGAAGGACTGATGCTGAAGCTGAAACTCCATTACTTTGGCCAACTGATGTGAAGAACTGACTAATTAGAAAATACCCTAATACTAGGAAAGATTGAAGGCAGAGGAGAAGGGGATAAAAGAGAACATAATAGTTGGATGACACCACCAACCCAATGGATATGAGTTTGAGCAAGCTCAAGGTGATGGTGAAATAGAAGGAGGCCTGGTCTGCTGCAGCCCATGGATTGAATGATGGGCTGAGTTTCTGAATGATGAAGGAGCAGAAAAGGAACCACCTTAAAAATGAATGAGTGCTCTGTTATTTTAACAATGCCTGTTCTCAGGAAAATTGGTTTAATTGGACATTAATAGAGCTTAATTAATCTTGAGGAATAAAAATTTCCAACTTTAGTCAGCTGTAGTCTTCTGCATGAGAAAAGAGTAATACACAACTCCAATTCACTCTCATCATCCTGTTCCATACATAATAGTGAGGGCAAACAAACAAACAAACTGAGAAACACTTGTGAAGTTCACAGTCATAAGCAAAAGCTTATTGAAAACTTTGACTTAAGCATAGGATTATACAGTATTTCCCATCCCTCCTAAAACCCATAACCACATTACTAAAAGTCTACTCATAACAGTTGACTGACTAAAAAAAAAAAAATTACAAGTCATACTAAAAGGCAAAAATACAATTTGAAAAGACAGAGTAAGCATCAGAATCAGATATGAATGTCATAATTATCTGACAGATAATATAAAAGATATATGATTGATACACTGTACTTGATAAAATAGCATATAATAATGAATAGGCAAAATAAACACAGAGATATAAATCCCAGGAAAGAACCAAAAACAAAATTATGGATCAAAAACTTGTAATGGAAATGAAGAGAACATTTGATTTTCTAATTATTTAAATAGACATAGCTAGAGAAAAAAAAAATCATACTCAATAAATGTCACACAAACCAAAAAGCAAAGAGAACAGCTAGGAAAAATAACATAATATTCAAGAGTCTGGTACAAGACAAAATATGTAACATATTCATAATGAATATTTCAGAGAGAGAAGGAAGAGAAAAAGAAATCAATAAATATTTAAATAACTAAGGACTAAAAACTTACCCCAATTAATATCAGACATCAAAACACAAATTCAGGAAGCTCAGAGAACATACAGCAAAATAAATGTCCCTTAAAAAAAAAAAAGAAAATTGCAGAAAATCAAATATAAAGAAAAAAAATCCTGAAATCAGAAGTATAGGAAATCACTTCATCTTTAAAAGAAATAAATAATTATATGTAACCTCTCCAAAACTATGCCAACAAGAAAACAGTGGGATAAAATGTTTAAAATGTTAAAAAAAGAAAAAAGAAAAGAAAAAACCTACCAATGTAAAATTCTAACCCTGTGAACTTAACCTTCAAAAGTGAAGAAAAAAATAAGCATCCTCTCAAAGAAGCAAAAACTGAAGAGCTGGGGGAAGAGGCAGTCCTAAGATGGCAGAGGAATAGGAAAGGGAGACCAGTTTTTTCCCCCACAAATTAATCAAAGGATAATTTGAATATTGAGCAATTTCCACAAAACAACTTTTGAACCTGGCGGAGGACACCAGGCACCCAGAAGGCAGTCCATTCTCTTCAAAATGGGGTAGGACAAAATATAAAAGACAAAAACTGAGACAAAAGATTTAGAGATGGAGACCCATCCTCAGGAGGGAGTCATGAAAGACGAGAAGTTTCCACACAGTAGGAAATGCTCTCACAGACGGATCTGTAGGGAGTTTTGGAATCTCAGAGGACAACATAATCAGGAGGGAAAAAAAAAAAAAAAAAACAGGATATATACCTAACAGCAACTGCCAGAGGAGAAGTGGTCCAGACTCCCACGTCTGCCACCAGTGAGTGGGGCCTGGGCAGGGAGGCTCAGGCTGCATCATTAGTCCTCAAGTTATGGACTAGAGTTGCATGCCCAATCCAGACTGTGGGCTTGCCAGAGGGACCGAAAACAAACAAACAAACAAACAAACAAACAACAACAACAAAAAAAAACCCCTTTCCTGTAAAAGGCTATAATGCAGCACTATAATCACTGGTGAGCTCACAGAAAAAAAGATTGAGTGAATACCAAAGAAGAGCTAGCTGGCTGCAAATAGACCCCTGTTCCCCAGAGGAAGAGAGACAGGCATGCAAGGGTCAGAGCTGGAAGGTGAAGGGCTGCTATAATCTTAGCCCTAGAGACTGCATCTTCCACCAAACTGTGAGTAGGATCTCGGTTGCTAACCATGTCTTCCTGGTATCCTGGACTGTTGACATCTGCCAGGAGTGTCACAGCCTGAGATCAGCTTCCCAGAGGAGACACATGGCACAGGTGTGATGGTGCTCTCATGGCGCTCCCAGGAAACAAAGCATCTGGAACTGGAAAGGTGATTAAGATCCACAGCTTACCTGGAACAGTGTGCTTACAGAGCACCCGGTCACCTGAGCTACTTGGACCTGGGAAGGGCACAAAATACACAAACCCGTAAACCTGAGTGGCTTAGAAGTGGGAAGGCCATAAAATATAGGGTCCACTTGGGACAGTGCTCTTGCAGAATACCATGGAGCCAGAGCAGTATAGACCCAGAAAGTACATGCCACCTTGGGTTTTGGCAAACCCAGTGTGGTCCATAAACTGTGACCACTCCCCACACATGCCATCAGTGTTTGTGTTCCCCACAACACAACGGAACCAGTGAGCCTAAGTAAGTGGCCACCTTCTCCACCTTCTGTCAGGGCAGAAATTAGACACTGAAGAGAATTGCAAATAGAGGAAGCCAAAATAAACAAAGAGGGACCCATTTGGAAGTGACAGATACAATAGGTTAAAACCCTATAGTTAAAACTGACTGTGCATTGGAGTGGGACCTATAGACCTCAAGAACAAGTAATAGTTAGAATAAGGAACTCTCTGACACTGAACTGACCCCACACTGCTCACAACACCTCCAGAGAAATTCCCAGATATATTTTTACTATTATCACTTTTTATTAAAAAAGGTTAGGGTTAGGGCCTAATTCCTTCATTACTCCTTTAATTTTCATTTATGGCCTACTGTGAGCTTCCCTGGTGGCTCAGAGGTTAAAGCGTCTGCCTCCAATGCCAGAGAACTGGGTTTGATCCCTGGTCAGGAAGATCCTCTGGAGAAGGAAATGGTAACCCACTCCAGTATTCTTGCCTAGAGAATCCCATGGACAGAGAAGCCTACAGTCCATGGGGTCACAAAGAGTCAGACACGACTGAGCGACTTCACTTTCCTTTCACTTTATGGGCTTTGTCAACAAAGGTCCATCTAGTCAAAGCCACGGTTTTTCTAGTATTCATATATGGATGTGAGAGTTGGACTATAAAGAAAGCTGAGTGCCAAAGAATCGATCCTTTTGAACTGTGGTGTTGGAGTAGACTCTTGAGAGTCCTTTGGACTACTAGTAGATCCAACTAGTCCATCCTAAAGGAGATCAATCCTGGGTGTTCATTGGAAGGACTGATGTTGAAGCTGGAACTTCAATACTTTGGCTACCTGATGCAAACAGCTGACTCTTTTGAAAAGATCATGATGCTGGGAAAGACTGAGGGCAGAAGGAGAAGGGGATGACAGAGGATGACATGGTTGAATGGCATCACCAACTCAATGGACATAAGTCTGGATGAAGTCCGGGAGTTGGTGATGGACAGAGAGGCCTGGCATGCCATTTATGTGGTCCCAAAGAGTTGGACATTACTAAGCCACTGAATTGAACTGAACTGAAATTGCAAATGAGAAAAAAAAATCTTTAAAAGCAAATTTCACATATATACTTTTTTAAATTTTTGTGATTGGTGGTTTTTTTTGTATTTTTTATATTGTATTTTTGAGAATCTAACATCTATTCTAGATTTTTAATCTTTGTTTTTGGCATTTTTAATCAATTTTGTACCTTTAAAAATCTATTCTTCAGTATCCATTTTCACTTAAGGATTTGATTACTAGCTTGATTGTTCTCTTACCTTTTGATTCTCCCTTTTCTCCTCAAAGTCACCTCTATTTCCTTCCTCCCCTTCAGCTCTGTGAATCCCTCTGGGTATTCTGGACTGTGGAGAACACTTAGGGAATTGATAACTGGTTAGATTTCTCTCTCCTTTGACTCCCATCTCTTTTCTCTCTCACCACCTCTATATCACTATGCCTTCTTATCTTTTCTATGTAATTCTGAGAATTTCTCTGGGTGTTCCTTGCTGTAGAGAATAGTTTCATCATTAATCTAGATGTTTTATCATCTGTGCTGTACGGATAGTGAAGTCTTGTGGCTACTGTAAGAATAAGACTGAAAGCCAGAGGCAGGAGGCTTAACAGCAAAACGTGAGAACATCAGAGATCTTCTAATTCCAGGGAAACTTAACAGATGAGAGCTCACCGAAAAGACTCTGTGCTGCTGCTGCTGCTGCTGCTGCTGCTGCTGCTGCTGCTGCTAAGTTGCTTCAGTCATATCCAACTTTGTGCAACCTCATAGATGTCAGCCTACCAGGCTCCCCCATCGCTGGGATTCTCCAGGCAAGAACACTGGAGTGGGTTGCCATTTCTTTCTCCAAAAGTCTTAATGCTGCTAAGTGGCTTCAGTCGTGTCCAACTCTGTCTGACCCCATAGACAGCAGCCCATCAGGCTCCTTTGTCCCTGGGCTTCTCCAGGCAAGAATACTGGGGTGGGTTGCCATTTCCTTCTCCAGTGCATGAAAGTGAAAAGTGAAAGAGAAGTCGTGTCTGACTCTTAGTGGCCCCATGGACTGCAGCCTACCAGGCTCCTCTGTGCATGGGATTTTCCAGACAAGAGTACTGGAATGGGGTGCCATTGCCTTCTCCTTACCTACACTGAAACCAACCTCCACCCAAGAGACAACAAGTTCCAGTGAAAGATGTACCATGATAATTCTTCAGCAAAACAGGAATGCAACACTGAGCATTAAAAGCCAGGTTACCCAAAACCATGCCAAACCCAAAAGCATCCCAAAAATCACTACTGGACACTTCATTGCACTCCAGAGAGAAGAGATCCAGCTGCATTCACCAGAACTCAGACACAAGCTCCCCAAGTTGGGAAACATTGACAAGCCACTAGTCAAACCTCACCCACCAGAAGCAGTCTCCACAATAAGAAGAACCATGAACCTCCATCCAACAGAAAGGGCTCCCCAAACTCAGCAATCTAAACAAAATCCAAAATCAGAGAAATATTCATCAGGTAAAGGAATCTGATAAATCCCCACCAGACCAAATAAAAGAGTAGGAGATAAGGAGTCTACCTGAAAAAGAATTTAGAATAATGATAGTAAAGATCCAAAATCTAGGAAAAAATAGAGTTATAGATAAGTAGATTACAGACAAAATTGAGAAGATACAAAAAATATTTAACAAAGATCTAGAAGAAATAAGGCAGAGTCAAATAATAACAAATAATGCAATAACTGAGATCAAAACCACTCTGGAGGGAAACAACAGTAGAATAACTGAAGCACAAGAGAGGATACGTGAGGTGGAAGATAGAATGGTGGAAATAAGTGAAGCAGAAAGGAAAAAAGAAAAGATATTTAAAATAAATTAAGATAACTTCAGAGACTTCTGGGACAATGTCAAATACTGAAACATTTGAATAATATATGTCAGAGAAGAAGACAAAAAAAATTTAAAAAGGAGCATAAGAAAATATTTGAGGGAAAAAAAGGCTGAAAATGTCCCTAAAATAGACAAGGAAATAACCATCCAAGTCTAAGAAACCCAGAGAGTGCTAAATAGGATAAGCCCATGGAGAAAAACCCCAATACACATATCAATCAAACTAATGAAGATCAAACATAAACAGCAAATAGTAAAAGTAACAAGGGAAAAGCAACAAATAACACACAAGGAGATTTTCATATGTATAACATCTGAATAGACAAGGAAATAACCACCCAAGTCTAAGAAACCCAGAGAGTGCTAAATAGGATAAGCCCATGGAGAAAAACCCCAATACACATATCAATCAAACTAATGAAGATCAAACATAAACAGCAAATAGTAAAAGTAACAAGGGAAAAGCAACAAATAACACACAAGGAGATTTTCATATGTATAACATCTGATCTTTCTTTTTTTCTTCAGTTTTATTTAATTATTTTACTTTACAATATTGTATTGGTTTTGTCATAAAGTGACATGAATTCATCATGAGTGTACATGTGTTCTCTCTCCATTCTGAACACCCCTCTCAACTTCCTCTCAATCCCATCCCTCTGGGTCATCCAAGTGCACCAGCCCCAAGCACCCTGCATCATGCATTGAATCTGAACTTGCAGTTTACATGTTTCAATACAATTCTCTCATATCATCCGGCCCTCACCCTCTTCCACAGACTCCAAAAGACTGTTTCATACATCTGTGTCTCTGTTGCTGTCTTACATACAGGATTATCATTACCATCTTACTAAATTCCATATATATATATATATGTTCAGTTCAGTTCAGTCCCTCAGTCGTGTACGACTCTTTGAGACCCCATGAATCACAGCAGTCCAGGCTTGCCTGTTCATCACCAGCTCCCAGAGTTCACTCAGATTCACGTCCATCGAGTCAGTGATGTCATCCAGCTATCTCACCCTCCATAGTCCCCTTCTCTTCCTGCCCCCAATCCCTCCCAGCATCAGAGTCTTTTCCAGTGAGTCAACTCTTCACATGAGGTGGCTAAAGTACTGGAGTTTCAGCTTTAGCATCATTCCTTCCAAAGAAATCCCAGGGCTGATCTCCTTTAGAATGGACTGGTTGGATCTCCTTGCAGTCCAAGGGACTCTCAAGAATCTTCTCTAAAACCACAGTTCAAAAGCATCAATTCTTTAGTGCTCAGCCTTCTTCACAGTCCAACTCTCATATCCATACATGACCACAGGAAAAACCATAGCCTTGAGTAGATGGACCTTAGTCGACAAAGTAATGTCTCTGTTTTTGAATATGCTCTCTAGGTTGGTCATAACTTTTCTTCCAAGGAGTAAGCTTCTTTTAATTTCATGGCTGCAGTCACCATCTGCAGTGTTTTGGAGCCCCCAAAAATGAAGTCAGTCACTGTTTCAACTATTTCCCCATCTATTTCCCATGAAGTGATGGGACTGGATGCCATGATCTTCGTTTTCTGAATGTTGAGGTTTAAGCCAGCTTTTTCACTCTCCTCTTTCACTTTCATCAAGAGGTGTTTTAGTTCCTCTTCACTTTCTCCCATAAGGGTGGTGTCATCTGCATATCTGAGGTTATTGGTATTTCTCCCTGCAATCTTGTTTCCAGCTTCTGTTTCTTCCAGTCCAGTGTTTCTCATGATGTACTCTGCAGAGAAGCTAAATAAGCAGAGTGACAATATACAGCCTTGATGTACTCCTTTTCCTATTTGGAATCAGTCTGTTGTTCCATGTCTAGTTCTAACTGTTGCTCCTTGACCTGCATACAGGTTTCTCAAGAGGCAGGTCAGGTGGTCTGATACTCCCATCTCTCTCAGAATTTTTCAACAGTTTATTGTGATCCACACAGTCAAAGGTTTTGGCATGGTCAATAAAGCAGAAATAGATGTGTGGT
>SJYC01072870.1:0-21300 GCA_006408675.1 Madoqua kirkii
TCCTCTTGCAATACCTATTATCTTACTTGGGTTTCTCTTACCTTAGACAGCTTTGACTAGACAGACCTTTGTTAGCAGAAAAATGTCTCTGCTTTTTAATACTCTGTCGAGGTTGGTCATAGCTTTTCTTCTGAAGCAAGTGTCTTTTCAAGGCTGCATTCACCACTGCAGTGATTTTGGGACCCAAGAAACGAACGTCTGCCACTGTTTCCATTGTTTCCCCCTCTATTTAGTCTACCATATTAATTTACCATCATTATATTCACTTTTAAAATATTTTATTGTTAATGTCTCTTTTATTCAGTTCTATTTAATAAATGAGTCCACTTCCTTGGCTTTAAAATACAACTGAACAGAGTAAGCAAAGTTTTAAATTTCTTCTGGAATGCACATTATGTGTCCTGTTTATTCACATTCATTTCAGAATGAGCCAAGTACTTTGTACTTTCTGTTTGTCAATAAGTAATTCAACAAGGTCTTCTTAACTTCCAATCTGCTCACTGTTCTTGCATTTTTCACATTAATGCAGTTTTCTTTTTTAAATGATTTGAGGATTTAAGCCTTTTTGAGTCATTAATTTTTTACACACCTTGTGATTTATTAAATGCTCTATATTCCTGGGTGTTACTGACTCTAAAAGAATTAAGAATAAAAACTTCTCCTGCTGGATTTTGTGTTGTAAATTTTACTAATGATGTATTTTTATTTAATTCTCCTTTGTTAATTTAATAATACTGGAATTCATTTCTTTAATAGTACTCAAGTTGTTGGAAAGCCCATTTTTCAAAATACATTAATTTTTAAATTAAAAAGTTATTTTTGTAATAATTGAAGTGTTTTTGATAACTCATGTCTTTAATTTCAGAATATTAAAAAAAATATGTCCTTCTTAAATTCTTGATTTTGAGATTTCTTTCATGAAGTATACTAGTAAATAGAGACTTTCAAATTGTAAAATATATTCCTAATGACAATTTAAAATATAATACCAGGTCAAACATTTTTATATGAGTGTTCACATTTCAACAAATCAATCATGTTATTAGCATTCTTTCTAGATGTGGAAATCAAGACACAAATTGGTTGTGTCATTTACCTATGACAAAATAAATATTAGGTATATATTGTTTGATCTTCCTAGGTGGCACTAGTGGTAAAGAATCTGCCTGCCAATACACAGGCTTGAAGCCTGGGATGGGAAGATCCCTTGGAGGAGGGAATGACAGTATGTTCTAGTATACTTGTCTCTCCATAGAGTCAGATAGTACTGATTGATTAAGCATGCACAAATACACTCAACCTTCATGGATATGGCTTGAAATCCGCAGTGATACACCATTTCTCATAAACAGAATTTTTTGCTATATGTTTAACCCTATATAGTAATATTTTTCTATGAAATGATTTTGACAAATTATTATTTATTTAAAAAATAAAAATACTTATAATAATTTTCAGGTTCCTATGAAACTAAATATATTTGGGTAAATGTAAGAGAGAATCTCACTCTTTGTGACCCCATGGACTGCAGCACACCAGCCTTGCTTGTCCCTCAGTATCTCTTAGAGTTCACTCAAACTTGTGTCCATTGAGTCAGTGATGTCATGCAATCATCTCATCCTCTCACCCTCTTCTCCTCCTATCCTCAGTCTTTCTCAGTATCAGGGTTTTTTCCAAAGCATCAGCTATTCACACCAGGTGGCCAAAGTATTGGAGTTTCAGCTTGAGCATCAGTCCTTCCATTCAATATTCAGGGTTGATTTCATGTAGGATTGACTGGTTTGAACTCTGCAGACCAAGGGATTACTAAAAGTCTTTTATAGCACTAAAATTCAAAAGTGTCAATTCTTCAGCACCCAGTCTTCTTTATGGCCCAATTGTGACATCCATACATGACTACTGGAGAAACCATAGCTTGAGTATCTGAACCATTGTTGGCAATCTGATGCCTCTGCTTCTGCTTTTTAATATACTGTCTAGGTTTGTCATATTTCTTCCAAGGGGCAAGTGTCTTTTAATTTCATGGTGACAGTCACCAACCACAGTTATCTCGGAGTCCAAGAATATAAAATCTGCAACTCTTTCCCCTTTTTCCCCTTCTGTTAACCATGAAATAATGGGATCAGATTCCATGATCTTAGTTTCTTTTATTTATTTTTAATGCCCAACTTTAAGCCAACTTTTTCCACTCTCCTCTTTCACCCTAATCAAGAGGCTTTTTAGTTCCTTTTCAGTTTCTGCCAATAGATTGACACATCTCTGTATCTGAGGCTGTTGATATTTCTACCGATGATATTGAGCCCAGCTTTTGATTCACCCAGCCCAGGATTTTGCATGATTTATTTTGCATATATGGAGAAGGAAATGGCAACCCACTCCAGTAATTTTGCCTGGAAAATCCCATGGATGGAGGAGCCTGATAGACTACAGTCTATGGGGTCGCGAAGAGTCAGACATGACTGAGCAACTTCACTTTCACTTTTCACTTTTATGCATTGGAGAAGGAAAAGGCAACCTACTTCAGTATTCTTGCCTGGAGAATCCCAGAGACAGAGGAGCCTGATGGGCTGCTGTCTATGGGATCACAGAGTCGGACACGACTGAAGTGACTTAACAGCAGCAGCAGCATTCTGAATATAAGTTAAATAAGCAGGGTGAAGATATAGGGCCTTGATGTACTCCTTCCCCAATTTTGAACCATTCCATTGTTCCATGTTCAGTTCTAAATGTTGTTTCTTGATATGCATACAGGTGATATTTCCATGTCTTTAAGAATTTTCCACATGTTGTTGTGATCTACACAGTCAAAGGCTGTCACATAGTCAATGAACCAGAAGTAGATGCTGCTGCTGCTGCTGCTGCTTCTGCTTCTTCTTCTTCTTCTTCTTTTTTCTGGAATTCTCTTGTTTTTTCTATAATCTAAAAATGTAATTTGGCCATTTAAGCTCTGGTTCCTCTCCCTTCTTAAAATCCAGTATGTACATTTGGAAGTTTTCAGTTAATGCACTGTTGAAGACTTACTTGAAGAATTTTGAGCATTACTTTGCTAGCATGTGAAGTGAGGGCTATTGTATAGAAGTTTGAACATTCTTTGACATTGCCTTTATCTGGGATTGAAATGAAAACTGACCTTTTCCAGTTCTGTGGCCACTATTGAGTTCTCCAAATTTGATGACATATTGCATGTAGCACTTTAACAGCATAATCTTTTAGGGTTCGTAATAGCTCAACCAGAATTTCATCACCTACACTCGCTTTCTTCATAGTAATGTTTCCTAAGGCAAACTTGACTTCACACTCCAGGATGTCTGGCTCTAGAGGAGTGACCACACCATCATGGTTATACAAATCATTAAGACTTTCTTGTATAGTTATTCTGTATATTGCCACCTCTTAATCCCTACTTCCTGTTAGTTATTTGATATGTTTATCATTTGATGTCCCCATTTTTGCATGAAATACTCCTTTGGTATCTCCAATTTTCTTGAAAAGTTCTCTTTTCTTTTCTATTCTATTATTTTCCTCTACTTCTTTGGGTTGTTCACTAAAGAAGGCTTTCTTGTATTTTTTTTTTTTTTGCTATTTTCTAAAGCTCTGCATACAGTTGAGTATATTTTTCCATTTCTCTTTTGCCTTTCACTTCTATTCTTTTGTCAGCTATTTCCTTCTCAGACAGTTTTCCTTTATGCAATTCTTTTCCTTTGGGATGGTTTTGGTCACAACCTATACAATATTATGAACTGTTGTCCAAAGGTCTTTCAGAGGTGAGGATATAGGACAGGAACAATGGCAAGCTAATATTAGTAAGCAAAAATATGGTGTACAAACCTAGACACTAAGTTTATTTCAATTGTTTCTACAAAACTATCACTTCTTATCATAATTTTTTAAGAATCAGGACATTTTTTAGTTTTCAGACAATTAGTCGATTAGAACTGAAAAAAAAAAAAAACCCTCCCAGTTATTTTAAGACACACATTAATTTACAATTCTATTTTGTTTCTCTCTCTCTTTTTAATATCTGCCTCAAAGATGTCTTTAAAATATCCAGGTTAACTTAAAACAATTTCCTTTTTTTATTTTTTTCTGTCTTTGCTTCTTTCTCTTTCTCTCTCTCTTTTTTAGCAGATGATATAGAATGTGCAATATCTTACTTCCCCAATCATGCATTAGATCTATACCCCCTGTAATGGAAGCACAGAATACTAACTACTAGACCGTCAAGAAAATCCTCAAAATAATTCCCTTCTTTACTTTATTGTGATTTGTGGAAAAACTCATGAGTTTTGTTTTAGGAAATGCTCAATACATCATCACACGATTTGCTTTAATACTCCTTAATTTCTACAGTTTACCTTATAAGTCAAATTTGTAATTAAATCATTTTGCTTATAATCACTATGGATGCCCTTGTGTGTAAATAAATTAAAAAAAACATATTTTATACTTCTAATTCCTAAAAAAATTCAAATTATTAAAAAATGGATTTCTGAATGTTTGATCTGCATCTATAGATCTAATTGCATACATTTTCTTCTTTATTCAATTAATATAGTGAATTATGGTGATTGATAAAGGCTCCCCTGCTGGCTCAGATGGTAAAGAATATATCTGCAATGTGGGAGAACTGGGTTCAATCCCTGGGTCAGGAAAATCCCCTGGAGAAGGGAATGGCAAACCATTCCAGTACTCTTGTCTGGAGAATTTCATGGAGAGAGGAGGCTGGTGGGCTATAGTTCACGGGATCACAGAGAGGCAGAAGAACAAGACATAAAGTTGCCAACATCCACTGGATTATAGCAAAAGCAAGAGAATTCCAGAAAAATGTATATTTCTGTTTCACTGACTATGCCAATTCTTTGACTGTGTGGATCACAACAAAATGTGGAAAATTCTTAAAAAGATGGAAATAATAGACCACTTGACCTGTATCCTGCAAAATTTGAATGCAGGTCCAGATGTAACAAAGTCAAACATAGAACAACAAACTGTTTCAAAATTGGTAAAGGAGTACATCAAGGCTGTATATCATCACCCTACTTATTTAAATTCTGTGCAAAGTATATCATGTGAAAGGCCATGTTGGATGAAACATAATCTGGAGTCAAGTTTGCCAGGAAAAATATTAATAAATCCATATATGCAGATGATGCCATCCTTGTGGCAGAAAGCAAAGAAGACCTAAAGAGCTTCTTGATGAAGGTGAAAGTGGAGAATAAAAAAGCTGGCTTAAAACTCAACATTCAAAAAACTAAAATCATGGTACCCAGTTCCATCACTTTATCACAAATAGATGGGCAAACAATGAAAAATAGTGACATAATTTATTTTCTTGACTCTAAAGACACATAGACAGTAAGTATAACCATTAGACAGTTGATCCTTGAAAGCAACAGCATGACAAATCTAGAGAGTGCTTTAAAAAGCAGAAAGATCACTGATAACTTATGGTGAATGGTGAACAGTACTGCCAGATTTGTGGTCTCCAAAGAAGAATATTTAATTGCAGGACCAAAGAGAGTCTCAGTCACTCAGAGCTTTGTGTAGATTTTATTTAAAGTGAAAATTACAGAAAAAGCTTCTGATATAGACATAGAAGGGGCAGAAGAATACATACTCATCTTCACTAGTTTAAACAGTGCCTTAACTGCTGAGAATAAATAAAACATTCTTCAGTTCAGTTGCTCATTCATGTCCAACTCTCTGTGATACTATGAACACGACAGGCCTCCCTGGCCATCACCAATTCCTGAAGTCTACCCAAACCCATGGCCATTGACGATGATGCCATCCAACCATCTCATTCTCTGTCATACCCTTCTTCTCGTTCCCTCAGTCTTTCCCAGCATCCAGGTCTTTTCAAATGAGTCAGTTCTTCACATCAGATGACCAAAGTATTGGAGTTTCAGCTTCAGCATCAATTCTTCCAGTGAATATTCAGGATTGATCTCATTTAGGATGGACTGGTTGGATCTCCTTGCAATCCTAGAGACTCTCAAGAGTCTTCTACAACACCACAGTTCAAAAACATCAATTCTTTGGTTCTAAAAGGTATTGTAAGTCTTCATAGAACCGTTCAACTTCAGCTTCTTCAACTTTACTGGTTGTGACATAGACTTGGATTACTGTGATTTTGAATGGTTTGCCTTGGAAATGAACAGAGATCATTCTGTTATTTTTGAGACTGCATCCAAGTATGGCATTTCAGACTCTTTTTTTGACCATGATAGCTACTCCATTTCTTCTAGGGGATTCCTGCCCACAGTAGTCGAGATAATGGTCATCTTAGTTAAATTCACACATTCCAGTCCATTTTAGTTCGCTGATTCCTAGAATGCCAACATTCATTCTTGCCATCTCCTGTTTGACCGTTTCCAATTTGCCTTGATTCATGGACCTAACATTCCAGGTTCCTATGCAATATTGCTCTTTACAGCATTGGACCTTGCTTCTATTACCAGTCACATCCACAACTGTGTATTGCTTTTGCTTTGGCTTCATCCCTTCATTCTCTCTGGAGTTATTTCTCCACTGATCTCTAGTCGTATATTTAGCTCTTACTGACCTGGGGAATTCTTCTTTCAGTATTTTAGCATTTTGCCTTTTCACACTGTTCATAGGATTCTCAAGGCAGGAATGCTGAAGTGGCTTGCCATTCCTTTCCCCAGTGGACCACATTCTGTCAGACCTCTCCACCATGACCCATCCATTTTGGGTGGCCCTACCCAGCATTGTTTAGTTTCATTGAGTTAGACAAGGCTGTGATCTCTGTGATCGCACTGACTAGTTTTCTGTGATTATGGTTTCAATGTGTCTGCCCTCTAATGCCCTCGCACAATGTCTACCACCTTATTTGAGTTTCTCTTACCTTGGATGTGGGATATCTCTTCAGAGCTGCTCCAGCAAAGCCCAGCCACCATTCTTTACCTTGGACGAAGCTGCCCCTCATGATCTTGAAGGTGGAATAGCTCCCTTGGCCCTCCTGGCCCGTGCATCCACCATTCCTTGAACATGGGATTGCCCCTTTTGGCTTCTGCCCCTGACCTCCGAAGTAGGGTAGTATAATATTACTTATCCATCAAAAAGAATGAAATAATGTCATTTGCAGGAACATGGATGAACTCCATAGAAATTGTCACAATGAGTGAAATAAGACAGAAAGATTCATATTGAATGGCATCCCTCATGTCAAATCTAAAAAGAAATTATACAAATGAACTCCCTTACAAAATTGAAAAAGACTCACAGATTTAGAGAATGAACTTCTGGTTGCTTGGGGGAAGGATGGTAGCAAGGGATATTTAGGGAGTTTGGGATAGATTTATATGCCCTTTTATATTTAAAATGGATAACCAACAATACTGTTAGTAGATGGACCTCTGGTCAGTGTTATGTGCCAGCCTGAATGGGAAGGGAATTTGAGGCACAATGGATACATAATACGTATGGCTGAAATCCTTCACTGTTCACCTCAAACTATCACAACACTGTTTGTTAATCATTTATAGCCCAATACAAAATGAACTGTTTAAAAAAGAATTACATGAAACAATGCCTGTAGAACTTAAGACACTTTCTAGTATATGGTTATTCAGTTTATCAGTTAAATAAATAGAGCTGAGTTTTTTTTTTTCTTATGTTCCAGATTTTCTATATATCACGTGGACTCTGAGAGATCAAGAACTTCCTATACTCTCACATGTCTTCTGTTCAGGTTTTATCATGCTTCTTGTACTTGTGGGTTTGTAGTTTGTATCTGTATAGCTGATTCTGTTCATAACACCAATTGTCAGCACTGTTTGTTAAACTCAGAGTAGGCAAGGTGCAAGCTAAGAGGCTGAAAGGAGATTCAAGGAGCCATAGGAATTGTAGACGTTTTCATTATCTGCTGGCTGGCACAGCAAACATTATGCACCATTAAGCAGCCTTTCTCCTGGCCGACACAGCAATTGTAACAGCCACTACAACATAACTATAATGTAGCCATAACATAACGTCATATAACATAATCATGATGTCTCTTCAATGTAGCCCCAAAACAGCAGCAGCCAGGGCTTTTATAAGCTTATATAGGAGTACCACACAAAGAAGCCTGTGACCAAGATAGTACACTGTGATGTGCATGTGCAGTTCTATAAGTAAGTAATCTCAGCTGTTACACAACCATGCAAAATCATTGTTTACAGAACATGAATCAAGAAGGCATAAGATTGTGGGGTGAGAGAATCTGACTGGCACCATTTTGTTAATTTCCCCACATTTTACCCCTGCAGGGTCTCTCACCTCACAACCTATGGATAGTCCATCTTCTGCAGTATTCCCTTGGCAAGTAACACTGATCTTTGAACTTACATCTTGCAACAGCAGTAGCTACAACAACAAACAGTTACATCTCCAATACGTAGCAAAACCCAATGCCAGGTATCACATGGAACTCATGCTGTAGTCCTTGTCCTCTTGGGGCTAGCAGAGCCACCCACCTCATGTGGAATGCCTTTATCTTTCATGAACAAGTTCAATCCACCATCTGTTCTTATGAAATTATAGGAGGGCCTCCACAGGAGCAACTCCACCCCTACAAGGCTTTTATTCATATTGATCTGAAAAAAACCCAGCTGGTGTCAAGCCCACACCTTCAAAGAGCCCACCCACAGGATTCCAAATGCTTTTACACTGTTTTAAATCTTCAAGAGAATCAAAAGTTAATAGCACATCACAGGACATAGCCTTTATATTATACTGTTCAACTGAATCTGCCTCACAGACATAACATTATTGTACAATGTTTTAAATTCACATCATAGAACACAGTTTTTATAGTACAATCTACATTATAGGGCAACACCTTAAATCTTTACAGTCTAAATCTACATCTCTTGGCTACTATAGCCATCAATGCATATACTAGGATCGGGAAACTAGTAAGGCTTGTTATAAACAAGACTGCATTTGATACCAGTGTCAACCAGGGACATTACTTTCTGTACATTAGCTAGTGACCAGTGAATTGCAAGTTCTACCTGAGGCCTTCAGTCTCTGCTTGGACTCTTCGGGAAGGTACCTCGGTCTTAGCCATATTCAAAATGGAAAAATGCATCATAGAAAGGAATATCCTTATGCACCACATAATCTTTAACTGAACCACTCGCATCCCTTGCTGTGTGCTCTTCCAAAACTTGATGAACTACTGCCCCAGTCTCAGTTGCCTCTATAGCTCTAGGAGCAGAACATTGGGCTGTCTATCAATTTTACTTCTGTCAACTCCCACTGCTAGCAAATTAGCCTAGATTTGCATTCTTATCACCCAGATGGGGCCGTTACAAGTTTGGGCCCCCTTCGGGGTCTTCACAATTCTAATACCCTTTGCCTGCTGTCATTCTTCTGTTTTTCCCAAGCTAACTACCATCGAGGTCACCTCATAGATGGAACGCCTCACATAGGGTGCAAGAATAGCAGAGATCCAAAAATGGTGGACGGGACATTGTTCAAAATGGCATCTTGAATGTTACCAGTAAAACACTCATCATCTGAGTCTCTACTATTTGGCAGAAATATCAACTGCTTCATGCTCAGCTCTCTCACCACTTGCATCAACTGGACATAGGTATGTCATTTACTCATAGTATCCAGGAGCTCTCACACATTCAACCACATGTTGCAGATAGCAGCATTAACCCATTCCATGAGGGTGTGTGTTTGGTTAGGAGGCCCTTGGATGTCCTTGCATGAGCAATCTAAGCCTTTGCATAAAGCCTAACATTATGCAACCTTTGTTTCATTGAGACGTAAATGGTTATAGATGCCAGCTGCTCTGTCTCATCCTCATAACACAGATAGTGTCCATTCTTGTGTCTCAAAGTCCTAAAAGCCATGCTGCCAAAGACTCTCCTTGCTTTTGCTGAAATTCTTTACCCAAGTCGATCAACTCTGCTTGAGTATGTGGTTGATATGTCATGACTCAGTCACAACCGGGGTTCCTTGCTTAAAGTTGCCTTCTCCAGGGCCATAGGCTGCTTCACTTTCTGCTATAAAACAGGCCTCACTGCCAACATAGACCTGCAGTCTCATAATGTTTATCATCATCACCCTTAGTCTTATAATGTTCATCATTACCATCACTTACCACCTCGCTGTCAGAGATGCTGAGTTCCTTAGGGTCATGGGATTCTTGCCAAAATACATTGTCTAATTCTTCCAAGTGTCTCTGCACATTGCACACTAGCATAGCATTATTTATGACATGGTCCATATTCACCTTCAGGGCAGTCAGGAAAATTCATCCTTCTGTTCAAGCATGAATCTGTGCCACGTTGTTTGGCAAATGGGAAGTCATTGCATGTAATGCATTTTCAATGGTATCTGGTGAACCATTCATTGCCTCTCCAGTTCCACTGGAGACCATACTGAGAGGATTGCAGCCACATGGTACTACTTGCTATATGGTGGCCACTGGCTTCCTTGATCCAGTGTAGCCTCAGGTTCCCCTATCTGCTGGGTATCCTGATGCCTATGCAAATTGTATAGTTAATCTTGTTCCTGAGGCCAGTTGTCTTGCTGTTCACATTTTCTGCACTGTTCACTGAACCCAGAGTAGGCAAGGCACGAGCTAAGACTCTAGAAGGAGACGGCAGGAACTGCAGGAACTGCAGATAAATTTATTATCTTCTGGAAGGCATGGCTGCCATTACACAGCTTCTCTTCTGGCTGATACAGCAACCATAGCAGCAGCCACAACATAACCATAACATAGCCATAATGTAGCCATTACATAACCTCATATAAGATGATCATAATCATGCTCCCATGTAGCTCCAATGAAGCAGCAGCTAAGGCTTTCATGGTGAAGCTTATACAGGTGAACCACACCACACAAAGTTCATTCAGGTGAACCTTAACCATGCAGGTATCTCATGATGTGAACATGCAGTGCTATAAGTGATCTCAACTGTCAAACAAAAGTGAAAAATCATTGTTTACAGAGTATGAGGCAAAAAGGCATGAGAGTGAGGGGCAACAGAGCCTGACTGGACCATCTTGTTAACTTTCTCACAGCATCTCATTTAGAAAAACTTGACTGCTACTTCCTCAAATTTTTTCTGTTCCTCATGCTCTGTGGGAATTCCAGTTAAGATGTGTATAAGAGACAGGCCCACAGTAGTCGAGATAATGGTCATCTTAGTTAAATTCACACATTCCAGTCCATTTTAGTTCGCTGATTCCTAGAATGCCAACATTCATTCTTGCCATCTCCTGTTTGACCGTTTCCAATTTGCCTTGATTCATGGACCTAACATTCCAGGTTCCTATGCAATATTGCTCTTTACAGCATTGGATCTAGCTTCTATCACCAGTCACATGCACAGCTGGGTATTGTTTTTGCTTTGGCTCCATCCCTTCATTCTTTCTTGAGTTATTTCTCCACTGATCTCCAGCAGCATATTGGGCACCTAATGACCTTGTGAGTTCCTCTTTTGGTACCCAATCATTTTGCAATGCTCTGTGGGAATTCCAGTTACATGAATATTAAGGCCCTTATAGATGTTGTAAAACTTTTTTTTCATTATTTTGTACTCTTCATCTTTTTCTCTGTCTCATTGTAGGTATATCTATTGCTGTGATTTCAAGTTCACTAATCATTTTTTCTGCCATATCTAATTTGTAGCTAATCCCATCTGATATGTTTTTGATGTCAAATATTGTAGCTTCATCCCTAGAATTTTACTGAGTATTTTTATATTTTTCATGCTTCTATTTAAACATTTGGAATACAGTTAATAGTAAGTGTCTTAATATCCTTGTCTGCTAATTCTAATATCTGTGTCACTTATGGGTCGGTTTTGACTAGTTAATTATTCTTCTCATTATGGTTTCTTGGATCATATTTGTATATTTAATAATATTTGATTAGATGTCAAACTCTGTGAATTTTAACTTACCGGGTACTAGGTATGTTTATATTCACAAAGCTATTCAATGCTTTTTATTCTGGGATGTAATTGAATTACTTGGAAAAAGTATGACTCACTCAGGACTTTCTGTTTCAAGTTATTAGGAAGACTTAGTGCAAGACTCAATCTAAGGCCATGTTGTGTTCATTAACTATTAAAAATACCTTGACTCTTCTACTAAAGTTCCCACAAATTATGGATTTTTCCAGTATGGCAGTTGAGAAAAGGCATTTCCCTGATGCTATGTGAGAACTAACCATATTTCTCTAATCCTTTTAGATGACACACCTCTCTCCCAGCGTGAGCATGCTCTAACCAGTGCTTTGCTAAATACTTGAGGAAAATCTTTTGCAAATATGAAATTCTCTTTCAATGCAACTTATACTTGGTAATATAGCCACCTTGGTCTTCTTGGAGACCATCTCCTGAGCTTCATTTCCTCAGTACAGGTATTTCAACACATGATCTCACGAATGCCACTTACTGTACCATGGAGAATCTTAGAAGGTAATAAGGTGAAGCTATTATAGGGCTTAACTTATTTGTTTCCTGTCTTTCAAAGATCACTGTACTTTTTTGCCTGATGTTCACTGTGTAAACTTTTTTTTTTTTCATTTTTAAAAAGTATTTTGTCTTTTTAAATTATTTTGTTTCAGATGGAAGTATAAATTTGGTATTAAACTGTCAAGTAAGAAACTAAAACAGAGTCTGGAATTTATCTTTCTTGCAAAGTAATAAGTTAACCTATCACAGTTTCACAGATACTTAACAGAGAGAGACATGAGATGTCTGGGTCAGTGACAAGAGATCATTTGTCACTCAAAGTAAAAAGTAGCAGTCAGAATAACTGGTAGTGGTAGTGATTCCTGGACCGTGATTACGAAGAGTAAGACAGTAAGAGCCAGATGATACCTGTATGCTCACTGGAGGTATGCTATAGGAAAGAAACTCAAAGGCTAAGAGATATAATAGGACTGCCTGAAAGAATACCCATCCTCTCTGCTAGTGAGACATTATCTTGAGATGTAAGCAGGTATCTCTTAAAGGAGGAGAGAAATGTCTTAATTTTACTATCTTAGAATGTCTTCAGGGAGAAATATGTCTTCATCTTTACTGTCTGAAAGCATAAACAAATTTCCTTGGGAGGAAGTCCTTGTCTCTGTCTTTTCAGAGTCATGTGCCCATATCAGCATTCTTAAAAGATAGTTCTGAAGCACGTGCCTTTTTATTCCCTAGTTGTGTAGAAATATGTGAAAGATTTATAGAGATTTGCATCTCAAAAACTGGTCCCTGTCAACCCATATTTTGGAAATGGTAATTCTTTATAGCTCCTCAATAAGGCATAAAGATAAACTATGAGAACGCTTAAATTGAGTTAGAGCTATACTCTGATGCCAGCTCTAAATGTAGTCCATGTCAGTGGACATCAACATGGCCTCAAGTTCTTAAAGAGGACCTTTAGACATAACAAGATTTTATATATATATATATATATATATATATATATGCAAAATCTCATGTTTATTATATATATATAATATATAATAATTACTATATTATATATGTAATTAATTTTATCATCATACAAATTTATATATTTATATATTTATAAATATATGAAATATTTATAAATATAAATATATAATTTATTTTATGTAATTATAAACTACTCTATAAAATATATATTATATAATCTAAATGTATATTTATATTTATTTTATGTGTTTATTATATGTTATTTATTTATTTATTTTCATCACTCCATGAGGCTTGTAGGGTCTTAGTTCCCAACCAGGGTTTGGACCTGGCTGCTGCAGTGAAAGTAGCAAGTCTTAACCACTGACCACTAGGGAACTGTTTGTATTCTTTGCAGCCAAAGATGGAAAACTTTATATAGTCAGCAAAAACAAGACTGGGAGCTAACTGTGTTTCATCACAAACTCATTATTGCAAAATTCAGATTTAAATTGAAGAAAAGAGGGACAATCACTAAACCATTCAGATATGACCTAAAATCCCTTACTATTATACAGTAGAAGTGACAAGTAGATTCAAGGGATTAGATCTAATACAGAGTGCTGAAGAACTATGGAAAGAGGTTCATAACATTGTACAAGAGGTCGTGATCAGGACTATCCACAAGAAAACAAAATGCAAAAAGGCAAAATGGTTGTCCAAGGAGGCCTTGCAAATAGCTGGAAAAAAGAGATAAGCTAAAGGCAAAGGATAAAACAAAAGATATACCCATTTGAATGCAGAGTTCTAAAGAATAACAAGGAGAGATAAGAAAGTCTTCCTCAGTGATCAATGCAAAGAAATAGAGGAAAACAACAGAATGGGAAAAACTAGAAATCATTTAAAGAAAATCAGTGATACCAAGGGAAGATTTCATGCAAAGATGGGCTCAATAAAGTAGAGAAATGGGATGCACCTAACAGAAGCAGAAGATATTAAGAAAGGGTGACAAGAATACACAGAAGAACTATAGAAAAAAGATCTTCATGACCCAGATAACCACGATGATGTGATCACTCATGTAGAGCCAGACATCCTGGAATGGTAAGCCAAGTGGTTCTTAGAAAGTATCACTATGAACAAAGCTAGTGGAGGTGATGGAATTCCAGTTGAGCTATTTCAAATCCTAAAAGATGATGCTGTGAAAGTGCTATACTCAACATGCAAGCAAATTTGGAAACTCAGCAGTGGCCACCAGAATGGAAAAGGTCAGTTTCCATTCCAAACCTAAACAAAGTCAATGCCAAAGAATGCTCAAACTACCACAATTGCACACATCTCACATACTAGCAAATTAATCCTCAAGATTCTCCAAGCCAGGCTTCAACAGTATGCTAAATGAAAACTTCCAGATGTTCAAGCTGGATTTAGAAAAGTGAGAAGACCCAGAGATTAAATTGCCAACTTCCACTGGATCATCAAAAAGGCAAGAGAGTTACAGGAAAATATTTACTTTTGCTTTACTGAATATGCCAAAGCCTTTGACTGTGTAGATCACAACAAACTGTGGAAAATTCTTAAAGATATGGGAATAGCAAACCACCTGACCTGCCTCCTGAGAAATCTGTATGCACGTCAAGAAGCAAGAGTTAGAACTGGATGTGGAACAACAGACTGGTTCCAAATTGAGATAGGAGTACATCAAGACTGTATATCGTCACGCTGCTTATTTAACATGTATGCAGAGTGCATCATGTGAAATGCTGGCCTGCATGAGGCACAAGCTGGAATCAAGATTGCTAGGAAAAATATCCATAACCTCAGGTATGCAGATGACACCACACTTATGGCAGAAAGTGAAGAGGAACTAAAGAGACTCTTGATGTAAGTGAAAGAGGAGAGTGGAAAAAGTTGGCTTAAAGCTCAACATTCGTAAAACTAAGATCATGGGATCCAGTCCCATTATTTCATGGAAAATAGATGGAGAATCAATGGAAACAGTGGCAGACTTTATTTTCTTGGCTCCAAAATCATGCCGATGGTGACTGCAGCCATGAAATTAAAAGACGCTTGCTCCTTGGAAGAAAAGCTATGGCCAACCTAGCCAGCATATTAAAAATCAGAGACATTACTTTGGCAACAAAGATCTGTGTAGTCAAAGCTATGGTTTTTCCAAAAGTCATGTATGGGTGTGAGAGGGCTGGTGCACTGAGATGACCCAGAGTGATGGTGTGGGGAGGGAAGTGGGAGGGGGGTTCAAGATGGGGAATATGTGTATACCTGTGGCATATTCATGTTGATGTATGGCAAAACCAATACTATATTGTAAAGCAATTAGCCTCCAATTAAAATAAATATTTTTAAAAAGAAAAAAAAAAGAAAACTGAGTGCTGAATAATTGATGCGTTTGAACTGTGGTGTTGGAGAAGACTCTTAATACCATATATGAAACGAATCGCCAGTCCAGGTTTGATGTATGATACAGGATGCTCCGGGCTGGTGCACTGGGATGACCCAGAGAAATGGTATGGGGAGGGACGTGGAAGGGGGCTTCAGGATGGGGAACACGTGTACACCCATGGCAGATTCATATTTATGTATGGCAAAACCAATACAATTCTGTAAAGTAATTAGCCTCCAATTAAACTAAATTCATTAAAAAAATAATAATAATCCCTTGGATTGTAAGGAGTTCCGACCAGTCAATCCTGAAGGAAATTAGTCCTGAATATTCATTGGAAGGATAGATACTGAAGTTGAAACTCTAATACTTTGGCCACCTGATGTAAAAAACTGACTCATTTGAAAAGATCCTGATGTTGGGAAAGATTGAAGGCAGGAGAAGAAGGTGATGATAGAGGATGAGATGGTTTGATGGCATCACTGACTTGATGGACATGAGTTTGAGGAAGCTCTGGGAGTTAGTGATGCACAGGGAAGCCTGGCGTACTACAGTCCATGGGATTGCAGAATCATACACGACTGAGACACTAACTGAACTAAACTGAACCAGGGGATTTCCATACATAGTTTAAAAATAACCTTTATGAGCAAGTTTTTTGTAACTATTGAATACTCTGAGAAAGGAGCTTCGGATTTAATAGTAAAGAACTCAAACTACTTAGGAATATCTGCAGACTAGACTATGAGTACAATGTCTGAAGATTGGCAGAGAACAACAGAAGATTCAGGAATGTCTTCAAAGCATGTGAGAGTGAACAATTAAAGAAAATAGAAGCAAGGAAAGAGATTCAGTTTGACAACAGTAGCAGAAACTGACCTTTAAAAAGAGACTAGGAATTCGGGAGAACAACCTTTAGGGTAAAGATGGTATTTTAAACCTGGCATTAATTAACTGAAACACAGAGAGAAGGAATAGATAAAGTTGAAAACCAACACAATAAGACTCTATCTCAAAATTTGAGATCAATTTTGGGAAAGGTTTATTTAGATGATATGTTCCTAAAATAATGCTCAATAAACACACACACACAAAATGCAGTTTTCTCTAAAACATTTAATTGTACACCGTGATACTAAATAAGACCAAATCAGTTTAATAGTTTTAAAAACTTTATATCCATTTACAATTTGCTTAGTATTTTCATGTATCATCTTAAAATAACAGTTTAGTTGCTAAATCATGTTTGTGTCTTTTGTAATCCCATGGAATGCAGTGTGTCAGGCTCCTGTGTCTATGCAATTTCCTAGACAAGAACACTGGAGTGGGATACCATGTCCTTCTCCAGGGAATCTTCCCAACCCAGGGATTAAACCCACATTTCCTGCATTGGCATGTGGATTCTTTACTACTGATTCACCAGAGAAGTGCAAAGTAACAACAGTCACCACTAAGAAATTGTAGCCGAATTTCTTGAAATTTTCCTCAAGAACACAGAGGTTCTATATGGCAGAGCTCACAAAATTCAGTCTTAACATATCCTGATATTTTCCAGAATACTACACAGATTTTAAGTAAAATGTCATCTAAAAGTTTTTATATCTCTCATATTATATACATGAGCTTGATATCCTAAACTTAAATCTTAACTGACTAGAACTGTATTATTCCATACAATAGGAAATAAATAATTGATGGATCTTACAACTATTCTCTAATAGTATTGTTACACTTTAAAATAGTCATGTTTTGACTTAACAACTAGCAAGTAACTATCATTTTCTTTCTAGATAAGATTTAAAGATTAACCAAAGCAACATTTAATTACTTCAATTCAATTTCATCTTACAATTTCAGGTGAAGCTAAAAATCAACCATCATCAGTGTAAGCATCTTACCTGCAGTATACTTAAGATTTTCCAGGATATCTGCCTTCTGATAAATTGCATAGATCTTTAGAATGACTGTCAGGACACTGTTTCAATGCAATGAATCTTAATGACTCCACCATTGATTAATTGCCTGCCTAATTGTGAAAACTGAATTGAATAAATTAGGAACAAGGAAAATCAATTTGTTAGCCTCACAGCCCAATTAAGTTATAAAGTTGACAAATACAGATTCCACATTTAAGAAAAAAAGATCAAATATCTCTTTGTAAACTCTAACTTTTACTTAATTAGGAAGCAAGTTAAATTTCCTTCAGAAAGCAGTAACCACAATTTAAAATATAATTCAACTTGATTCTCTTCTTTTCTAAGTATCAAGATCAATTTTTTTCAAGTTTCTCAGATTCAATCTTTTTCAATTGTTTCTTTTTTTTCCAATTTCTATTCAATTATTTTCCCCTCGCCCGACTTTAGTCTTTTAGCGCTTCAAACTTTCATGCCTACTTTGGCTGATTAGTGATCCAGTGGCTGTCCATTGCCTAACTCTTCAAAGATTATAGTACAGTAACTTTCCAACAATGAGCTTAAGGTTATACATTATGAGTGCTAGATTTATCACATCATTCCTCTATATGTAACTAATGTCATTCTCACCTGTCAAAATTACTATTTTCCCAAACATGTTGACTACTTCTGCCTTTCTGTTCACACCATTCAGTCTTCTGAGTGATTACATGACATTACTGTGACTTGCCTGGAAGTCCAGTAGATAAGAATATACCTTCCAATGCAAGGGATGTTGTTCCCTGGTTAGGGAATTAAGATTCTACTTGCCTCAGAATAAATAAACCCAAGTGCATCAACTACTGAGCCAAAGCACCACAATTACTAGAGGCTGTGTGCAGCAAGGAAGATGCAGTAAAAACAAACAAACAAACAAAAAGAATGACATGCCACAATTAAAGTTTATATTTAACCTGCTTTATTTCAGATACTGTTCAATGAATTTTACATGTAATATTTTATTTAATCCTCATAAATAAACTTCTGAGATGAGTACAATTATTTTCATCCTTTTGTTGACAAGAAAATTGAACTATGAAGACTAAAGTTAACAACTAGAAAAAGGGAGAGCTATGAATTTCATAGGACTTAGGCACTTTTGTTTTCATAAGACCATTCTTCCATAAAAAAGTAAAAATTATGTTTTTAGTGCTGCCAAGATATGAAAATAAACATGTTGATATTATATATTAAAACATTTTTGATATGAAAGTATATTTCCCTTATACTTTTGCAATAAATGAAATGTTTTATGTAGTTATCTAAGAAAATTATGGGCCTCAGGTGCTGTGTAATTAATTGTGCCTAATCAATGTCATCCCTGATCACCAGTTTAATGCCATTCTGGCCTCTTAAAAGACTATATGTGTTTCCTAGATCTGAAGTATTAACCCCATTTTATAGCATTTTTTTTAAATTAAAGCAGTTTTTTAAACTTACTTTCCATCTTTGCCAACATTTTTTACACCTTGCCTTCTTGATAATAGACATGCTAACAGGTATAAAGTGATATCTCATTGTGATTTTTATTTGCATTTTACCAGTGATTAACAATGGAGAAGAAAATGGCAACCCACTCCAGTATTCTTGCCTGGAGAATCCCATGGATGGAGGAGGCTGGTAGGCTACAGTCCATGGGGTCACAAAGAGTAGGACACAACTGAGCAAGTGACTTACTAACTAACTAACTAACTAATGATTAACAATGTTGAACATCTTTTCATGTGCCTCTTGGCCATCTGTATTTGCTGTTTGGAAATATGTCCATTAGGTTCTTCTGTACATTTTTTGATTAAGTTGTATTTTTTATATCAAGTTATATGAGATGTTTATATATGGTGGAAATTAATCCCTACTGGTAATATTTGCAAATACTTACAATCTTTGCAATTTGATTATAGTTTACCTTTCCTTTTCTTCAGTGACATTTATCATATTAAGTTTCATGATATAATACGCTGAATATGCTTAGCTTTCCCTAATAAATAATTTCCTGAGTATAGTAACTCTTATGTGTGTGTGTGCTCAAAATATATTTACCTTTGATATCACAGTGCACAGTAACATCACACATATATTTCAGTAATTTTCTGTTATATTTTTAACAAAGTAGTAAATGCCAAATCTTTATTAAGTACTTACTACTTCAATATTAATAATTTATGCAAGCATAATTCAAATGATTTATATCATTAAATAAGAGTTAATGGCTTGAACTGCCCAGAAATTATGTATTTCCATCTTCAGGTTGAACATTTTTCCATGTTCTACATTAAAAATTGCACAAATTCAATTTCAAGGAAGCAATAAACTATTAATACCTTATATACATTTATTGGGGCTTCCTTGATGGCTCATATAATAAAGAATCCAACATTCCTTGTTGAAATTTTTAAATTTCAATTTTCAGACTTAAGACCTTTTTTTTTTTGTACTGGATATGTAAAATAGCATGTGCAAATTATTCAGGAAAATGTAGCTCAAATTTTATATGTAAGACTTTCTTTCTATATTAAAATAATAGCATGTTCCTGAATTGTCTTTAAAGATATGGATGTCCCTTTTCTACTTTAAGCATTCCTCAGTCTACTAAATGTTTAACTCATGTCACATTCCTACTATATTTTTGTGGGACCTATTAGTTCAATTCATACAAAGAGATACAGTTTTTGATTGTGAGTTTCAATTCATACTATTCCCATTCATTTCTAGTTTCAGTGGCAAATTTGAAAAATAATTGCTAATAGATGATTGCAGGTATTTCCTCCCTCAGATGCCTTTACATCTTAGCAGAAAACAACCTAAAAACAGGTAAAACTTCTGAATCAGCAGAGAAAACTTTTTCCAAATCTAAGAATGTCTTTATGAGATTTTTTGAAAGATCTTTGTATGTAGAGATGGAAATATATTATCTGCTCAAATTTTTTTACCTTTCACCTGTTTTCCCTGTTTTTATAGTATACCCAGCAAATGTTGTTGCCAATCTTGAAAATAATATAGTGTAAAATCAGATTTCTATCACAATAGTCAACATATCACTTAATGGGAAAATTTTGCTTCAGTATAGATGTGCCAATGAAAATTTTGCTGTAATTTTTGTTAGCGTGCATACTCAGCTCATATCTCAACTTCCATAAACCACTCATGAAATGGAAGTATTTTCAAACTCAATTAAGTCCTTTCATGATTCATTAGGTATAAATGCATAACCCGATTCCTGTTAAACTTTATGTACATTTTTAACTGGCTTAGGCTTTGTTAGTGGTAGTTAGAATAGTATTGACTATTATGTGATGAAATATGAAGTAAGAACATTTTTAGTAATGGAAACTTTTTAAAAATTTCATTTAAATATATAAATTTAAAATATTTCATCTTAATGGACATTTATTTTAAGATTTATTGCATTAAATCCCTTAGAGATCAGTAGGCATTGCATGGTTCATGAATTTTTCACTCTTTTATTTTGTTTTTATTTGCTCTATTATAATATTTAATCTAGAGAAGAATCTATATTTCCAACAGAGGGGATACTTTCATATAC
>SJYC01072872.1:0-11162 GCA_006408675.1 Madoqua kirkii
ACTGATCAAATCCAAAATTAAGGTTAATAATTAAAATTATTAACATATTTAAGGAAGATTTTTTTTTTTTCCTTTTTGGAGGAAGCTTACCATAAGTCATAGACAAAACAGCAAAAATCCTAAATACAACTATAATCAAGATCATTATATATATATAATTATGTGCATAAAGGAAGTAAAAGTTCCTCCCATGTATAGGATAAGACCAGAGAATTAAAATGAATTGTGATTCTTTCAAATATTATTGAAATGTGCTCATAAAACAGATAATTTTAAAACACAAGAGATAAAAATCTATCTGAGGAAACCCATCAAGAAATTTTTTTTAATGATGTTTAAGTATTTTAAATAATTGAAAGGCCATCATGTGTAAATGGAATTTATTTAGTTTCTGTACTAATGTGGGAACAGCAAACCACATTCTGACAGCAATCAAGGGTCAGATTCAGCTACATGGCAAGAAGATTACCTCGCTACAATGAAGGCTAGAAAATAAGAGTCTAGTGGAGCTGTGTCTCCAGAAGGAAAGGGAGACAAAATTTGTGAACAGCTAAGTACAAGAATTTTATGTTGGATGACTTGAAAATAAGTTGATCACATGACTTTCAAGCTTCTCTCCAACTTTGAGATATAGACCATACATTAAAAGGACTAAAACCTTATGATTACTAGTTAAAATGCAATGACTTCTACACTGGCCAATGTATATTTAAGAACAGCCAGATAGTAGTAATATATAACTGCTTAACAAATTACCTCAAATTTAGTAGCTTAGAGCAAGTTATAATATTACACACTTTGTAGTTGTAGTTATAAATCTGCATCTGGTTTATCTCTTTGACTGTGGATCAAGTCTCTCATAAGAATGCAATCGGCATGTCACTGTGGGCTATGGTTTCATCTACACCTCAAATGGAGATTAATTGTTAAGCCCATTCTCATTCTTATTTGCAAACCTAAGATCCTCAAGATTTTGTGGACTAAACAGCTCAGTTCATCTGTAGTTTTTCCCCAGAACTTCTAATAGTTTTACATGCTCTATGGGACAGTCATCGCTTGACAATTAGCTTCATTCAGATAAAACAAGAAAGCAAACAAAAACATATTCCTAAGACAGAAACCACAATCTGTTAGTAATGTTTTCTCAGAAGAGACATCCTTCATTCTTGTCATGGTGTATTCATTAGAGGTGAGTTGATAGATCCAGACCACAACAGAGGTGGGGAGAGACTACACCAGGGCATGGATAGCTGGAGTTCACATTCACTGGGGGCCATTTTATATGCTGTCTTCTACGAGCAGATACATTAATTTTGTGTATGAAAGGTTTTTTTCACGATCAAAGCAAATCTAGATTAAAATATGGAGTAAATTTTTCCCCTTAAATCACTGCAGATGGTGATTGAAGCCAAGAAATTAAAAGATGCTTGCTCCTTGGAAGAAAAGTCATGACCAACCTAGACAGCATATTAAAAAGCATAGACATTACTTTGCCAACAAAGGTCAGTCTAATCAAGGCTATGGTTTTTCCAGTGATTATGTATGGATGTGAGAGTTGGACTGTGAAGAAGTCTAAGTGCTGAAGAATTGATGCTTTTGAACTGTGGTGTTGGAGAAGACTCTTAAGACTCCCTTGGACTGCAGGGAGATCCAACCAGTTCATCCTAAAGGAAATCAGTCTTGAATATTCATTGGAAGGATTGATGCTGAAGCTGAAGCTCCAATACTTTGGCCACCTAGTGTGAAGAAATGATTCATTTGAAAAGACTCTTATGCTGGGAGTGATTGAAGGCAGAAGGATAAGGGGACAACAGAGAATGAGATAGTTGGATGACATCACTGACTCAAGGGACATGAGTTTGAGTAAACTCTGGCAGTTGGTGATGGATAGGGAGGCCTGACATGCTACAATCCATGGGGTTCCTAAGAGTTGGACATGACTGAGCAACTGAATTAATCTGTATGCAATTTTTAAAATACCCATAATGTTGTTCAATGACTTCTAAATGGCCTGGAGCAAAGACATAAACACTTACTTCACATTTTTTTTCCAGGAACATTTTCAAAGGCTATTTTGAAAATACTTAGCTTGATTCACTTCTCTCCCTCTCTTTTACAATCTTTCTACATGTCAGGGTCAGGACACAAGTTTGCAACAGCAAGCCACTCATTTAGAGCTAGAAAACAACTTATATCATCTTTGTGCTTCTCATTAAAGCAAATTTTAAGAATATTTATGCCACATTGAAGCACCTAGTAGAATTATATATCTGGGAAAACATTACAGAAGAATAACAGGAAGAAAAAAAAAGTAGAAGAGAGAGAGTTTTCCTTCTTTGTGCAAACCTTAGAATGTTTTGACATCTACTTTAACTCTTCAATCATTGGGGAAGCTGAGGCTTACCTGAAAAATCTTAATAAATTGTAGAAATAAGGAAATTATCTTGTTATTTAATTGAACAAAATTTCATATATAACGCATTTATGTATATTTTATTACAAGCACATGATATATAAGCATAATGCATATATGTATAGGTTATATAATACACACTATGTATGCATAATGTATATGTGTATATAATGTAGATATAATATATGAATTCACAATGTATATGCACTATTAATATTATTTTATTCTTCCAAATTCTTTATATATTTGCAATATTTATAACTTAGGGACACAAATTAATTTTACATGCATTTAACTAAATAATACTCAACATGAAGCAACAGACTGATTGCAAATAGGAAAAGGAGTAAGTCAAGGCTGTATATTGTCACCCTGCTTATTTAACTTATATGCAGACTACATCATTAGAAACGCTGGGCAGGAGGAAGCACAAGCTGGAATCAAGATTGCTGGGAGAAATACCAGTAAGATATGCAGACAACACCACCCTTATGACAGAAAGTGAAGAACTAAAGAGCCCTCCTGATGAAAGTAAAAGAGGAGAATGAAAAAGTTGGCTTAAGGCTCAACATTCAGAAAACTGGGATTACTTCATGGCAAATAGATGGGGAAAGAGTGGAAACAGTGGCTGACTTTATTTTTCTGGGCTCCAAAATCACTGCAGATGGTGATTGCAACCATGAAATTAAAAGATGCTTACTCCTTGGAAGGAAAGTTATGACCAACATAGACAGCATATTAAAAAGCAGAGACGTTACTTTGTTATCAAAGGTCCATCTAGTCAAGGCTATGGTTTTTCCAGTAGTCATGTATGGATGTGAGAGTTGGACTGTAAAGAAGGCTGAGCACTGAAGAATTGATGCTCTTGAACTATGGTTTTGGAGAAGACTCTTGAAAGTCCCTTGGACTGCAAGGAGATCCAAAAAGTCAATCCTAAAGCAGATCAGTCCTAGGTGTTCATTAGAAGGATTGATGTTGAAGCTGAAACCCCAACACTTTGGCCACCTGATGCAAAGAGCTGACTCATTCGAAAAGACCCTGATGCTGGGAAATATTGAGGGCAGGAGGAGAAGGGGACAACAGAGGATGAGATGGTTGGATGGAATCACCGACTCAATGGACATGGGTTTGGGTGAACTCAGGAGTTGGTGATGGATAGGGAGGCCTGGTGTGCTGTGGTTCATGGGCTCTCAAAGAGTTGGACATGATTGAGCAAATGAACTGAACTAAATGAACATTATGATTCTTAATTTAGGAAATTTAAAAGTTATGAATCAAAATGCTAAAACAATTTTTAACTTTCTAGTTATACTTTAAAACAAAACTTTAATATTGTAGTTTTTGAAGTAATGAAGACTTCAAAATACTTACATATTGTGTAATGTCTACAAGTCAACATACTCCTATTTGAGGCTTATCTATTCTTTTCTTATGATTCTATCAATATGGATTAATTCTAAGCAAGAGCACTATAGTTTCCTGGTTTCTCTTTCTTTCTGTTGCTGAAGCCAATTTATTCATAAAACTATCTTTAAAATTTTAATTATTTTTTGTTTATTCAAGTAAGTTTTCAAAAGAAGTGTATGCAATGTGTTCAATTACTATGTCTCTTGAGTGTTTTCTCCTCCATAATATTAACTTGAAGAAACTGTGTCAGTTATCTTAGAGAATGTCTCACATTCTGAACTTTTATTTCTTCATATTTTTTCACATTTTCTTCTGTTTCCCATATTCTTGTAAACTAAAACTTATGTTTTAGTTTATTATTATTTATTTTATTATTGCATAATAATACATCATGACTGGTGTTGTGAACTTCATATAACATATTAAGGGGGCATACAGATCTAGTTTTCCCTCTTGTGATATGAATGATCTGCAAGTCAGAGTGATGACAACGAGCTTCCATGTCCACCTTCTTTCTTAACTTTTCTTCCTTTCTTAACATTTCATTTAACATTTTTTCCAATTAGCAATCTTTCTCTGAAGCAACTATTTCATTAGCCATTGAAAAATTGAGATTTTATGGCTCTATTATTTATTCCACATTTATTGCCTTGAATTATAGTTTGAAACATGTTTTTTACATTGACAGCAAAGGCCTATTTTAATGACAGATGACACCATCTGCTTATTTTGTGTCAGATTCATACCAGTTGATGAGTTGGTTACTCCTGATCATGTCATGAAATTTTCTAGGAATTCTTATCACTAAATTTTCTTAATTAAGTTCAGTTCAGTTCAGTCAGTCAGTCAGGCCTAACTCTTAGGGACCCCATGGACTGCAGCATGCCAGGCCTCCCTCTCCATCACCAACTCCTGGAGTTTACTCAAACTTATGTCCATTTGGTTGGTAATGCCATCCAACCATCTCATCCTCTGCTGCTCCTTCTCCTCCAGCCTTCAATCTTTCGCAGCATCGGGGTCTTTTCAAATGAATCATTTCTTCACACTTGATGGTCAAAGTATTGGAGCTTCAGCTTCAGTATCAGTCCTTCCAATGAATATTCACTACTGATGTCCTTTAGGACAGCCTGGTTGGATCTCCTTGCAGTCCAAGGGACTCTCAAGAGTCTTCTCCAACACCACAGTTCAAAAGCATCAGTTCTTTGGCACTCAACTTTCTTTATAGTCTAATATTCATATAGGGCTACTGGAAAAAAACATAGGTTTTACTAGATGGACCTTTGTTGGCACAGTAATATCTCTGCTTTTTAATATACTGCCTAGGTCAGTCATAACTTTTATTCCAAGGAGCAAGCGTCTTTGAATTTCTTGGCTGAAGTCACCATCTGCAGTGACTTTGGAGCCCCAAAAGATAAAGCCTCTCACTGTTTCTACTGTTTACCTACCTATTTGTCATGAAGTGATGGGATCAGATGTCATGATGTTAGTTTTCTGAATGTTGAGTTTTAAGCCAACTTTTTCACTCTCCTCTTACACTTTTCTCTTTCACTTTCATCAAAAGGCTCTTGAGTTCCTTTTCACTTTCTGCCATACGGTGGTTTCAACTGTATATCTGAGGTTATTGATATTTCTCCAGGCAATCTTGATTCCAACTTGTGTTTTTTCCAGCCCAGAGTTTCTCATGATGTACTCTGCATATAAGTTAAATAAGCAGGGTGACAATATATAGCTTCAGTGTACTCCTTTCCCAATTTTGAACTAGTCTTTTGTTCCTTGTCCAGTTCTAACTGTTACTTCTGGACCTGCATACAAATTTCTCAGGAGATAGGTCAGGTGGTCTGGTATTCCCATCTCTTGAAGAATTTTCCACAGTCAGTTTTTTCAAGTAAAAATTGTTCAATCATGTCCGACTCTTTGCGACCTCATGAACTGTATAGCCCATGGAATTCTCCAGGCCAGAATACTAGAGTAGGAAGCCCTTCTCTTCTCCAGGGGATATTCACACCCCAGGGATTGAACTCAGGTCTCCTGCGTTGCAGACAGATTCTTTACAAGCTAAGCTACAAAAGAAGCCCAAGAATACTGAAGTGGGTAGCCTATCCCTTCTCCAGTGGATCTTTCCAACTCAGGAATTGAACTGGGGTCTCCTGGCATTCCTCATAGCTCAGTCAATAAAGAATCTGCCTGTAATGCAGGAGACCTGGGTTGGATTCCTTGGTCTGGAAGATCCCCTGGAGAAGAAAATGGCAATTCACTCCAATATTCTTGCCTGGAAAACCCTGTGGACTGAGAAGCTGGGCGGGCTACAGTCCACGGAGTCACAAGTGTTGGACATGACTTAGCAACTAAATCAGCACCTCCTGCATTGCAGGAAGATTCTTTACCAACTGAGCTATGAGAGAAGCCCAAATTCTGAATCAAATCTGTATAACGAGTTTCTTATTGTATAAACTTCTTATGATTCTACTACTCTGATCAAATCAGTGATATTTCAGTCATGATTTGATCAGGGTAGTAGAATCATAAGAGGTTTTATACAACAAGAAACTCACTATACAGATTTGATTAATATAATTGTGGTGACAGATTAAACAATATGTGGACATTCTGTTTGTGTCTGTGGCAACCTGAAGTAAGCAGACATGTGGTTGGAAAGTTAAGGCGGACATGAAAGGAGAGAAAGATAGAAAAATTGGCAATTGAAATTGAGACAGCTCATCCTGAGGTAGGTTGATAAGGAGGTATTTTTTGTTTGTTTGTTTGTTTGTTTTTTCCCCTTGCTTTGTCTTAGTTCATATAACAATGTTTCTTGCTTAAGGATATGTTTCTCCTTAACAATAACCTTCTGACTAATTTTATTATCTTAAGATGTATGTTGTGGGAATGAGTCTGGTAAGATCTTTGTATTAGTTCTGATCTTGTTATCTTATATTGTGGATCTGGTAAGACCCTTTACTGTAATAATATATATAGCTCCTTTGCTAAGACTAGTGAGCAGGGCATTCTCTGTCTCTCTTCTGATGTCTATGTCAGAAGTTTTCTCTGTTCTCTTTCACTTTAACAAAGCTCTGATACATAAAAGTTCTTGAGTGCTCAAACCTGGTCCCAAAACTAAATCTTTTCTTCAGAGATCACAAATCTGACATCATTCACAGAGAGCTATTCCTGCTTTCAAAATGATATCTTAGATGATGCAGGTGTCTTTTAGGAGAATCCAACTGCCTTCTTCATGAAACTGATACATATCTGGTCCAGGAGAACAGCAAGAGCTGGAGTTGTTGCAAGTCAACAAGGTGAGATCACACACAACAACACAAACCTGAAGTCAACAATATCCAGTGCTCTCCTTAGACCAGTTGAAGAGAAGAAGAATGATGTTATTTCACCTCTGTCTTTCAAATCTCATACAGAATACAGTCTAGACTTATCCTAGGCTCTGCAGGGAAAGATATTTTAGCAAACAAAAGTTAAATATGAATAAATGAACAGAATATAAATCCACTACAAATGTCATCCATTCTGTGATTTTTTTTTTAACCATCCAAATTGGTTTGTGTGATTTAGGAAAGTATGAAAGAGATTCATGTAAGATAGCTGCTCTTCCTTCATCCCTTTCTCTAAAAGTAACAAGAAAAAGATTAGTACAAATAAAACAAAAATAATATTGATAGACATATATCATTATGATTAACTGATGCTGGAAAAAAGCAAGAATTTTAAAAAAAAGACACTTTCTTGCATAATTCATTTTCTTTCAGAAGATGATAAATGCATAATGGCTAAAAATCCCTGATTTCTGAATCTGACAGACCTGACTCAAATCTTGGCTCCATTCTGTACTACACATACGATCTATATTAGCTTTCTTTACTTTCAAAACTACAGTTTTCTCTAGGGAAGATAGAAATAATAAAACAAATATTTCAAATAATGTAAGACAAGTGAGGTAATGCAGATATATTGGGGACACATCAGTTAAATTCAGTCCTTCAGTCGTGTCTGACTCTGGGAACCCATGGACTGCAGCATGCCAGGCTTCCCTGTCCATTATCAATTCCTGGAGCTTGCTCAAACCCATGTCAATCGAGGCAGTGGTGCTATCCAGCATCTCATCCTCTGCTGCTCCCTTCTTCCCCTGCCTTCAGTCTATCCCAGAATCAGTCTTTTCCAAAGAACCAGTTCTTCACATCAGATGACCAAAGCATAGGAGTTCCAGCTTCAGCATCAAGTCTTCCAATGAATATTCAGGACTGATTTCCTTTAGGATTGACTGGTTTGATCTTGCTGTCCAAAGGACTCACTAGAGTCTTATCCAAGACCACAGTTCAAAAGCATCAGTTCTTTGGTGCTCAGTTTTTGTTTTTGTTTTTTAATAGTCCAACTCTCACATCCATTATGACTACTGGGAAAACCATAGCTCTTTGACTAGGTGGACCTTTGTTGGTGGTTTCATCTACATGTCTGAAGTTACTGATATTTCTTCCAACAATCTTGATCCCAACTTGTGCTTCACCCAGCTTAGCATTTCTCATGATGTACTTTGTGTATAAGTTAAATACGCGAGTGAAAATATACAGCCTTGGCACACTCTTCCCAATTTGGAATTGATCCATTGTTTCATGTCCAATTCTAACTGTTGATTCTTGACCTACATATAGATTTCTCAATTGGCAGGTCAGGTGGTCTGGTATTCTCATGACTTGAAGAATTTCCCACAATCTGTTGTGGTCTATACAGTCAAGGCTTTGGGGTAATTGATAAAGCAGAAGTAGATGCTGTTCTGGAATTCTCTTGCTTTTTCTATGATCCAAAAAATTTTGGCAATTTGAACTCTGGGTCCTCTGTCTTTTCTAAATCCAATTTGAACATCTTGAAGTTCTCATTAAACTGCACTGTTGAAGCCTGGCTTGGAGAATTCTGAGCATTACTTTGCTGGTGTGTGAGATGATTGCAATTGTGCAGTAGTTTGAACATTCTTTGGTATTGCCCTTCTTTGGGGTTGGAATGAAAACTGACTTTTTCCAGTTCTGTGGCCACTGCTGAGTTTTCCAAATTTGCTGGCATATTGAGTGCAACACTTTGACAGCATCATCTTTTATGATTTTATATAACTAGAATTCCATCATCTCTGCTAGTTTTGTTTGTAGTGGGGCTTCCTAAGCCTCACTTGACTTTGCACTCCAGGATGTCTGCCTCTAGTTGAGTGATCACATCATCATGGTTTTCTGGGTCATGAAGATCTTTTTTTTGTATAGTTTTTCTGTGTATTCTTAACATCTTCTGCTTCTGTTAGGTCCATATCATTTCTGTCCTTTATTCACCCCATCGTTGCATGAAATGTTCCCTTGGTATCTCTAATTTTCTTGAAGAAATCTCTCGTCTTTCTCATTCTATTGTTTTCCTCCACTGGAGACATATACTGTTTAGTAAATGATAGTTTTTAGACTTGTTCTTAATACTGCTTTTTCCCTCTCCCCTACCTTGTTACCCCTAGACAAATTTGTAATGTTTAGAGGTTAAAGATTAATTAGGTTAACCCTGACTTGACGTCATTAGTCGTAGAACACCAATTAATAAGTTCTAGATAGTTCTCTCAATTCAGAAATGAACAACTATCTATCATTCCTGCAATCTTTTATCTGAGAGCATAATCATGAAGACCACACTTGCTACCTTCAAAATACATACATCATTCAGAAAAACATTCAAAAGTTCACTGAACTTAAAATATGCTACATTTAGTGCTGTCTTCTATCCAAAAAACTTGTCATTCTATCATGGATGAAATTTAGATTTTTTTTCACTACTTGTCATATTAAATCCATAATGTTTTTTGTTTTTTAATTTTGTAATACATGATTTCTTGGAATACGTAAGTTTGTTACTTGGCTACCCTTCCCCTCAGTTCAGTACAGTTCAGTTCAGTCACTCAGTCATGTCCGTCTCTTTACAACATCATGAATCGCAGCATGCCAGGCCTCCCTGACCATCACCAGCTCCCGGAATTCACTCAGACTCATGTCCATCAAGTCCGTGATGCCATCCAGCCATTTCATCCTCTGTCGTTCTCTTCTCCTCTTGCCCCTAATCCCTCCCACCATCAGAGTCTTTTCCAATGAGTCAACTCTTTGCATGAGGTGGCCAAAGTACTGGAGTTTCAGCTTTAGCATCATTCCTTCCAAAGAAATCCCAGGGCTGATCTCCTTCAGAATGGACTGCTATCAAATGATAATAGATTATAATTTTTAGCATGTGATCATCTTTAAGGAGTAATATAATTGTACAAAGTTGAGGAGTTTCTATTAAAAATATTCCAATTTTTCAATATGTCAAATTATCCTCTAACACTAATAAGAATCTTTTTTCCTAATATTCCAAATCCACATGCGTACAGTCTCATAATGAAGCACTTTTACTTTATGCTTCAAATTAAAGCAATTTATTCACTCACTGAGCATTGGCTAAGTGCTTGCCTTATTACAGATACCATAGTTACATGGAAAGAAAACCATTTCCTATTTCAAATGAATAGTCGTGTGAAAGAAGAAATACTGGTACATATTTATTCAGAATTCCAGACCATCTATAAAGAAAAACTTTGGCATAAGTTCAATTTAAAAATTGCAAGATTACAAATATGTAGTATTTTGTTAACTTTTACAATTTTTATAAAATTAAAAAATTTTATAAATATATAACTATAAATTTCTTATAAAATTATAAAAATGTATAATTTATTAACAATGCTGTGTCAATTTCATGTATACAGCAAAGTGAAACAGTTAATCTTAGATTACTTTTAACATTGAGTTTTCAAAAGAGATGTTGAAAAAGTAATAACTTTTAATTTGAAATTTGAAGAAGGATTTTGATAGGCATAAAAATACAAGAAAGTTTGAGCAGAGATGTCACAAAGAATTAAAGTACTGAGTAAAAGGTGTATCGGGTTTGTACAGAGTATGTTAAGAGTCTTATCTTTATTATATGGTCAGGAAAACTGTGAGGTGTCCATACAAAACCAACAGAACAATCTCAAATGATAGATAAATTTGGAAGGCTTGAGGAAGTCTTCAGAACTACTTCATATGTCAGAAGTATTATTGGGTTTTGACAGATGGGTATAAGATACTTGACAATATCAGTAACCACTGATATTGAGAAAATGCAAGATAAATATGTGACAGGGTCTCTTGAGAACTTAATATTAAATAAGCATACACATAAAGGAGGAATACATCATAAATGCTGGTGTAAGTATTTTATTGATATATAATGTTGTAAGAATTGATATAGAATGGTATAAAGATTTTATTGATACGTCCTGTATATCCACCTTTTTTTT
>SJYC01072874.1:0-11513 GCA_006408675.1 Madoqua kirkii
CATCTCACTGACTTCACGCTTTCATGGTTTCCAATAAGAAGTCATCTATTAATCTTATTCTTCCTTTGTAAGAAAAAAGTTTCTTTGTCTTTTAGTATAATGTATCCAGATGTGTATCTCTTCATGGTTATTCTACCTGGAGTTCATCAATCTTTTTTGTTATGTGTGAACCTTCTAAGTTGTTTCAGTGTGTCCTCTTCTTTGTGACCTAGGGATTCTAGCCCACCAGGCTCCTTGTCCATGGGGTTCTCCAGGCAAGAATACCAGTCTGGGTTGTCATGCCCTCTTCCAGGTGATCTTCCAGACATGGGAATCAAACATGTGTTTCCCAGGTACCCTGCATTGGCAGGAAGGTTCTTTACCACTAGCGCCACCTGGGAAGCCCTTTGTTGTGTATATCAATATTTTGAGGCACATATTGGAAGTTTTCAGCCATTAGCTTTTCTAATATTTTCTGTACATTTTGGTCTCTCTCTTCCTTCTGGTTCTCCAATTTCAAGTTGGTGAGCTTAACAGTGTACCATATTTTTGACTTGCAGCTTCCAATGTTGAACTTCTGCATTTTGAACAAGATTGTACACATGCATTCAGGTCTTCAATGTTTTCGAAGTTTTCTTTTGAAGCAAAGCCTCTGAAATATGAGTGGGGTTGTACACAACAAGGCCGTGACCTGGCCATACTCACCAAGGGTTTAGACTCTGAAGCTCCAGACAAAATGATGAGAAATGCTGGTGACATTTCACCTACAAGTAAGACACAACAGACTTTGACTAGAAAACTCCGAATTCTTGAACAGAGCTATCTGGTGTTTCCATTATGCTGGGCTGTAAGGAGGCAGGAGGAATTGGGTCTTGTTTCAAACATCACAGACTCTCTCTATTTTTATTAGATTATAACTTTTTTTTTAATATTATTCTTTTTATTTTGAAGAAAGATTCCCAGCAACTTTGAATGTTTGTTTATATATAAAGGTTCAACTTATTTCATGAGCACTTATTTCATTTCTACCCCAACACATATGTATATCTCTGAAATATAAAACCAATTTTTAGTCACAGTACAAATAAAAATTTTGAATAGGTGAGAAATATTATCCTTATTGCCACATCTCATGGTAGTTATAAAGTTATGTCAGTACTTCTCAAACTATAATTTGCATATATTTCCCTAGAGAGACTTATAAAAAGCAGCTTATAATTTTTTAAGTGTGAGACTAGGCCTAAGATACGGTTTCTAAACAGTTTCACAAGTGATACCCTTATGGCTAGTCTGCAGGCCACATTTAGGGTAGTATGGTTTAATGTAATTATATAAAATATATTATTATTGATATTTTAATGAATTTATTTTTAAATTGAAAAAAATTGCTTTACAGTATTTTGTAGTTTTCTGTCAAACCTCAACATGAATCAGTCACAGCTATACATATATCCCCTTCCTTTGGAACCTTCCTCCCATCTCCCTCCCTGTCTCACCCATCTAGGGTAATACAGAACCCCCGTTTGAGTTCTAGATCCCTACAGCAAATTCCCTTTGGCTGTCTATTTTACATATGGTAATGCAACTTTTCATGTTACTTGTTCCATACATCTTACCCTTTCCTCACCTTTCCCCATGTCCATAAGTCTATTCTCTATGCCTATTTTTTCATTGTTTCCCTGTAAATAAGTTCTTCAGTACCACTTTTCTAGATTTAATATATATGTGTTAGAATACAGTATTTAACTTTCTCTTTCTGACTCACTTCACTCTGTATGAAAGACTGCAGATTCATCCACCTCATTAGAATTGACTCATATGTGTCCTTTTTGATGGCTGGAGATCAGCCCTGGGATTTCTTTGGAAGGAATGATGCTAAAGCTGAAACTCCAGTACTTTGGCCACCTCAAGCGAAGAGTTGACTCATTGGAAAAGACTCTGATGCTGGGAAGGACTGGGGGCAGGAGGAGAAGGAGATGACAAAGGATGAGATGGCTGGATGGCATCACGGACTCGATGGACGTGAATCTCAGTGGACTCCGGAAGTTGGTAATGAACAGGGAGGCCTGGCGTGCTGCGATTCATGGGGTCACAAAGAGTCAGACATGACTGAGCAACTGAACTGAACTGAATATTCCATTGTGTAAATATACCACTACTTCTTTAGTGATTCATCTGTCAATCAAAATCCAGGCTGTTTCCATGTTCTAGCTATTGTAAATAGTGCTTCAGTGAATAATGGAATGCATGCATCTTTTTCAGTTTTGATTTGCCCAGGGTATATACCTAGGAGTAGGATTGCTGGGTCATAGGATGGTTTTATTCCTAGTATTTTAAGGAATCTCTGTACAATCTTCTATAGTGACTGTATCAATTTACATTCCCACCGACAGTGCAAGTGTGTTCCCTTTTCTTCACAGCCTCTCCAACATTTATTGTTTGTAGACATTTTGATGATGACCATTCTGACCAGTGTGAGGTCATATCTCACTGATGTTTTGATTTGCTTTTCTCTAATAATGAGCAATGTTCAACATCTTTCATATATTTGTTATCCATTTGTATGTCTTCTATGGAGAAATATCTGTTTAGGTCTCTTTTTCCCTTTTTTGATTGGAGTGTTTGTTTTTCTGGTATTGAGTTTTATGAGCTGCTTGTATATTTTGGAAATTAATCCTTTGTCAGTTGTTTCATTTGCTATTATTTTCTCTCATTCTAAGTGCTGTCTCTTCACCTTGCTTGTAGTTTCTTTTGCTGTTCAAAGGCTTTTAAGTTTACTCACTTAAACTTGTTTTTCTTTGTATTTCCATTACTCTAGGAGGTGAGACAGAGGAGCTTGCTTTGATTTATGTCGAGTATGTCATTACAGTTTCTGGCCTTACATTTAGCTCTTTTATCCATTTTAAGTTTATCATTCTGTATGGTGTTAGAAAGTGTTCTGTATTCATTATTTTACATGCAGCTGTGCAGTTTTCCCAGCACCATATATTGAAGAAGCACCATATATTGTATATTTTTGCCTCTTTTGTCAAAAATAAGGTACTCATAGGTGCATGGGTTTATTTCTGGGCTTTCTATCTTGTTTCATTGGTCTATATATCTGTTTTTGAGCCAGTATCATACTGTCTTGATAACTGTAGCTTTGTAGTATAACCTGAAGTCAGAAAAGTTGGTTCCTCCAGTTCCATTCTTCTTTCTCAAGACTTCTTTGGCTATTTGGGGTCTTTTGTGTTTCCATATGAAATGTGAATTTTTTTGTTCTAGTTCTGTGAAAAATGCTATTGGTAATTTGATAGGGATCTGTAGATTGCATTTGGTAGTACAGACATTTTCACAATATTGATTCTTTCTACCTAGGGACATGGACTATCTCTCTATCTGTTTATATCATCTTTGATTTCTTTCACTCAGTTTATGTCTTATAATTTTCTGTGTACTGTTCTTTTGTCTCCTTAGGTAAGTTTATCCTTAGGTATTTTACTCTCTTTGTTTCAATGGTGAATGGGATTAATTCCTTAATTTCTTTTTCTGATTTTTCATTGTTAGTTTATAGAAATATAAGTAATGTCTGTGCATTTATTTTGTGTCCTGCAACTTTATTAAAATCACTAATTAGCTCTAGTAATTTTCTGATACTATCTTTAGGATTTTCTATGTACAGTATCACATCATCTACAAACAGTGAGAGCTTTACTTATTCTTTTACAACCTGGATTCCTTTTATTTATTTTTATTCTCTGATTGCTGTAGTTAAGAGTTCCAGAACCATGTTGAATAATAGATAGTGGAGAAAGTAGACACCCTTGTCTTGTTCATGATCATAGGGGGATGCTTTCAGTTTTTCACCTTTGAGAATAATGTGTGCTGTAGCCTTATAATATGTGGCCTTTGCTATGTTGAAGTAGGTTCCTTCTGTGCCCATTTTTTGAAGAGTTTTAATCAGAAATGGGCGCTGAATTCACTTAAAGTCATTTCTACATATAATGAGATGATCATGTTTTTTTTTTAACTTTCAATTTATTAATAAGCTGTATCATATTGATTTATATGTGTATATTGAAGAATCCTTGCTTCCCTGGAATAAAACTAACTTGATCATGGTGTGTGAGCTTTTGGATCTGTTTCTAAATTCTGTTTGCTAAAATGTGTTGAGGATTTTTGCATCTATGTTTATCAGTGATATTGGCCTGTAGGTTTTTTTTTGGTGTTGTTTTTGCTTATTTGTTTGTTTTTTGGTGTTGTCTTTGTTTGGTTTTGGTATCAGGGTGATGGTGGCCTCATAGAATGAGTTTGAAAGTGTTCCTCCCTCAGCAATATTTTGAAAGTGCTTCAGAAGGATAGGCATTAGCTCTTCTCTAAATATTTGATAGAAATCTCCTGTGAGGCCATCTGGTCCTGGGCTTTTGTTTTTGGGGAGATTTTTAATCACAGCTTCGATTTCAATGCTCTCAGTTGAGTTGTTCATAACTTCTATTTCTTCCTGGTCCAATGGAAGATTAAACTTTTCTAAGAATCTGTTCATTTCCTCCAGGTTATCTATTCCATTGCCATATAGATATTCATAATGAGGTGAGGTGAGGTGAAGTCGCTCAGTCATGTCTGACTCTTTGCGACCCCATGGACCGTAACCTACTAGGCTTCCTCTGTCCATGGGATTCTCCAGGCAAGAATACTGGAGTGGGTTGCCATTAGTCTCTTATAATCCTTTGTGTTTTTGCATTGTCTGTTGTAACCTCTCCTTTTTCATTTCTAATTTTGTTGATTTGATTCTTCTCTCTCTCTCTCTCTCTTTTTTTTTTCCCTTGATGAGTATGGCAAAATTGTTGTCAATTTTGCTTGTCTTCACAAAAATAAATAAATAAAACAGTTTTTTATTAATCTTTACTTTGGTTTCTTTTCTTTTGCATTTATTTCTGCTGTGATCATAATGATTTATTTACTTCTACTCCTTTGGGGGCTTTTTTGTTCTTTTTTTTCCAGTTGTTTTAGGTATAAAGTTAAATTGTTTTTTTTGTTTCTTGAGGTGGGATTTTATTGCTATAACTTCCCTCTTAGTACTAGTTTCACTGCATCCCATAGGTTTGGAGTTGTCATGTTTTCATTGTCATTTGTTTCTAGAATGTTTTTTTATTTCCCTTTTGATTTCTTCAGTAACTTGTTGGTTATTTAGAAGCATACTGTTTACTCTCCATGTGTGTGTGTGTTTACAGTCTTTTTTTTTTTTTTGCAATTGATATCTAGTCTCATAGTGTTGTGGTCAGAGAAGATGCTTGATATAATTTCAACTTTCTTAAATTCACTGAGGTTTGATTTCTGACCCAAGATGTCCTATATCCTGTAGAATGTTCCAAGTGCATTTGAGAAGGTACTGTATTCTTCTGCATGTGGATAGAATGTCCTGAAGCTATCACTGAGATGGATCTCACCTAATGTATCATTTAAAAATTGTGTATCCTTATTAATTTTCTGTTTTTATTATCTGTCCAATGGTGTGTGGGGGGTGTTAAAGTCTTCTACTATAATTGTGTTACTGTCAATTTCTCCTTTTATGTCTGTTAGTGTTTACTTTAGGTATTGAGGTACTCCTTTGTAACATGCGTAGATATTTGCAATTTTTATGTTTTCCTCTAGGACTGATTCCTTGATCATTATGTAATGTCCTTCTTTATTTTGTAATCTTATTTCATTTTTTAACATTTTTATTTTATTTTTTAATACTTTATTCTGTGTTACAATACTGTATTGGTTTTGCCATACATTGACATGAATCAGCCACAGGTGTACATGATCTCCCAATGCCAAAGCCCCCTCCCACCTCCCACTCCATATCATCTCTCTGGATCATCCCGTGCACCAGCCTCAAGCATCCTGTATCCTGTATTGAACATAGACTAGTGCTTCATTTCTTATATGGTAGTATACATGTTTCAATGCCATTCTCCCAAATCATCCCACCCTCTCCCTCCTTCTCCCTCAGAGGCCAAAAGTCTGTTCTATTTCTCCGTGTCTCTTATGTTGTCTCACCTACAGGGTCATCATTACTATCTTTCTAAATTCCAGATATATGTATCAGTATGCTGTATTGGTGTTTTTCTTTCTGGCTTACTTCACTCTGTATAATCGTCTCCAGTTTCATCCATCTCATTAGAACTGATTCAAATGTATTCTTTTTAAGGGCTGAGTAATACTCCATTGTGTATATGTACCACAGCTTTCTTATCCATTTATCTGCTGATGGACATCTAGGTTTTATTGGTGTTTTTCTTTCTGGCTTACTTCACTCTGTATAATCGTCTCCAGTTTCATCCATCTCATTAGAACTGATTCAAATGTATTCTTTTTAAGGGCTGAGTAATACTCCATTGTGTATATGTACCACAGCTTTCTTATCCATTCATCTGCTGATGGACATCTAGGTTCTTTCCATGTCCTGGCTATTATAAACAGTGCTGTGATGAACTTCGGGATACATGTGTCTCTTTCAATTCTTAAAGTTTAATTTGTCTGATATAAGGATTGGTACCCCAGCTTTCTTTTGCTTCCCATTTTCATGGAATTTATTTTTTCCATCTTCTCACTTCCAGTCTATATGTTTCACTAGATCTGAAGTGGGTTTCTTGTAGATAGCATATATATGTGTATCATTCTACCAATCTGTGTCTTTTGGTTGGAGCATTTAATCCATTTTCATTTAAAGTAATTATTGATATATATGCCCCTATTGCCATTTTCTTAATTGTTTGGGGTTGATTTTGTAATTATTTTTCTTATCTTGTATTTCTTGACAATATAAGCCCTGTTAATAATTTGGCGTAAAGTTGATTTGGTGGTACTGAATTATTTTAACTTTTGCTTGTCTGAAAAACTATTTTTTTTCCCTATTAATTTTGAATAAGATCCTTGCCTGGTACAGTAATCTTAGTTACAGATTTTTTTTCCTTTCAGTATTTTAAATTATCCTGCCATTCCCTTCTGGCCTAGAGTTTCTGCTGAAAGATCAGCTGTTAAACATATGGGGTTTTCCTTATATATTACTTGTTGCTTTCCCTTGTGCTTTTGATATTCTTTCTTTGTATTTAGTCTTTGTTAGTTTGAATAGTATGTGTCTTGGCATGTTTCTCCTTGGGTTTATCCTATATGGGACTATTTGTGCCTCTTGAACTTGATTGGCTATTTCTTTTTTCATGTTGGAGAAATTTTCAACCACAATCTCTTGAAAAAATTTATGCTACCCTTTCTTTTCCTCTTATTTTTTTGGACCCCTATAATTCAAATGCTGGTGAATTTATATTGCCCCAGAGGTCTCTGAGACTATGCTCAATTCTTTTCATTCTTTTTACTTTTTTCTTCTCTTCAGAAGTTATTTCCACCACTTTATCTTCCAGCTCACTGACTCGTTCTTCTACTTCAGATATTCTGCTCTTTATTCCTTCTAGATTATTTTTAATTTCAACAATTCTGTTGTTTGTCTCTGTATGTTTATTCTTTAATTCTTCCAGCTCTTTGCTAATTGAGTCTTGTATTTTCTCCATTCTGTTTTCAAGGTTTTGATCATCTTTGGTATTATTCTGAATTATTTTTCAGTTAGTTTGCCTATTTCCTCTTCATTTATTTGGACTTCTGTGTTTCTAGTTTGTTTTTTCATTTCTGTAGTATTTCTCTCCCTTTCATTATTTTCTTTTTTTTTTTTTAACTTATTGAGTTTGAGGTCTCTTTTCCCCAAGATTCAAAGTTGAATTCTTTTTTCCTTTTGTTTTCTGCCCTCCTAGGGTTGGCTCAGTGGTTTGTGTAAACTTTGCATAGGGTCAGATTTGTGCTGAGTTTTTTATTTCTTTCTTTTTCCTGTGATGGGCAAGGCTGAATGAGGTGGCAATCTCGTCTGATGATGATTTGGTTTGTATTTCTGTTCGTTTGTTTGTTGTTTATATGAGGCCTCCAGAACAGGGTGGGACTGGTGGTTGGGAGATGCCTCGTATTCAAGCAGTTTCCTTTTTCTGACTTCTCACTATTTGATAGACAGAGTGCCTGATGAACTATGGACAGAGGTTCATGACATTGTACAGGAGACAGGGACCAAGACCATCCCCCATGGAAAAGAAATATCAAAAAGCAAAATGGCTGTCTGAGGAGGACTTACAAATAGCTATGAAAAGAAGAGACATGAAAAAGCAAAGGAGAAAAGGAAAGATATAAATATCTGAATGCAGAGTTCCAAAGAATAGTGAGGAGAGATAAGAAAGCCTTCCTCAGTGATCAATGCAAAGAAATAAAGGGAAAAAACAGAATGGGAACGACTAGAGATCTCTTCAAGAAAATTAGAGATACCAAGAGAATATTTCATGCAAAGATGGACTCGATAAAGGACAGAAATGATATGGACCTAATAGAAGCAGAAGATATTAAGAAGAGATGGCAAGAATACACAGAAGAACTGTACGAAAAAGATCTTCATGACCCAGATAATTACAATGATGTGATCACTCACCTAGAGCCAGACATCCTGGAATGTGCAGTTCAAAGCTAGTGGAGGTGATGGAATTCAGGTTGAGCTATTTCAAATCCTGAAAGATGATACTGTGAAAGTGCTGCACTCAGTATGCTAGCAAATTTGGAAAACTGAGCAGTGGTCACAGAACTGGAAAAAGGTCAGTTTTCATTGCAACCCTAAAAAGCCTTTTGGTGAAAGTGAAAGAGGAGAGTGAAAACATTGGCTTAAAGCTCAACATTCAGAAAACTAAGATCATGGCATCTGGTCCCATCACTTCAGGGGAAATAGGTGGGAAAACAGTGGAAATAGTGGCTCACCTTATTTGGGGGGGGGCTCCAAAATCACTGCAGATGGTGATTGTAGCCATGAAATTAAAAGACTCTTACTCCTTGGAAGGAAAGTTATGACCAACCTAGGTAGCATTTTAGAAAGCAGAGACATTACTTTGCCAACAAATGTACGTCTAGTCAAGGCTATGGTATTTTCCATGGTCAGGTATGTATGTGAGACTTGGACTGTGAAGAAAACTGAATGCTGAAGAATTGATGCTTTTGATCTGAATGCTAGTCCTGTTTGTTATACCATTATTGGTTGTAAGTTTTTGTTTTTGTTTTGGTTTTTTGTTTTTTGTTTGTTTGTTTGTTGTTATTGTTGTTTTGCTTTTTTTCATTTATCCCTTTAAAAATATCATGTTTGTAAAGTTTCTGGCCTGCAAACTTTCTCAAAAGTTAGTTTGGCATTCCGAATGAAGTTCATTTGTATGTAAATATTTTTACCTTTTTGCATTTAATATTCTCTCTTTGCCTCTTTTTTTTTTTTTTTTTTTTTTTTTTTTGTAGACCTTTTTGAAATAATATTGTTCGGGAATCTCTGCTACCTGGAGCTGGATGTCTGTTTCCCAGGTTAGGAAAGTTTATAACTCTATCTCTTTAACTATGTTGTTTTTCCCTTTCTCTCCTATCCTATGGAAAGTAATGGTATATAATGTGAATGTCTGTATTTTTATGTAGTCTCAGAGGTCTCTTAAAGTGCTCTCACTTTTAAATAAAAAAAAAACACCTTCTTTTTTCCTATTTGGCTCAGGCAATTTCCACTATTGTTTCAGTTTGCTGACCTGCTTTCCTGTTTTATGTAATCTACTCTTTCTAGTGTATTATCTTTTCTTTCAGTTATTGTAAACTTCATCCCTGTTTGGTGCTTCTTTATATTTTCTAATTTTTTGTTAAGCTTTTCACTGTATTAATATATTCTTCTCCCAAATTCAGTGAGCTTCTTTATGATCATTACCTTGAGCTCTTTATTGAGAAGACTACTTTTCTCCATTTGGCTTAATTTGGGGGGGATTTTATTTTATTCTTTCATTTGGAATATATTTCTCTGTTGCCTTATTTTGCCTAATTCTCTGTGCTTATTTATAAGCATTATGTGGTTTGGTTATATTTCCTGATCTTGGAAAAATGCCTTCATATTGTTGTTCAGTTGCCTTGTTATGTCCAATTTTGTGACTCTAAGGATTACAGTAAACCAGGTCTCCCTGTCCCTCACCATATCCCAGAGTTTTCCCAAGTTCATGTTCACTTCACAGCTGATGCAATCCATCCATCTCATCCTCTGATGTCTTCCTCTCCTTCTACCCTTGATGTTTCCCATGTCAAATATGAGAGGATTTATAGATATAATTAGGTTTAATAATAAGTTGATTTTAACCCACAGGAATTGGCAGTTGTTTTAAGATGCCAAAGTTGTAAGATGTGTTGACTAATTAAAAAAAAAAAACTGATATAGATGCCCATTTTTGTATCATGAAGAAAGACATGATTTAGAAAAGATAGCACATATCTAAGTTTTAATTACTAGAACTCAGGCAACTTTGCCACTTTTATCATCCAAATTCATATCAGCAATTATAATGTTTCCTTTATAGATCTAACATCAATGATTACACAGACTAAAGCCAGTTTTATAACATTCCACAAACATGGAGATGTGAAGTGTTCTTATTGAATATTAGCTATATAATAATACCTAGATTCTGAGAAACATCTGGTGACACTTTCAGAAAATGACATTTCTCTTATAAATTAAAATATACATATGCAGACAGACAGACATGCACACACTCACAAACATTCAACTAGCCTGCTGTCAGATACCATGGACTTCCCAGTTGTGTGGGTATAGCCAAGTGATATATCTGTTTTCTGTGGTATCTGGCTTGGGAAATCCATGTTTGCTTATTTTTTTAATCCATGTCTTTTTAAAATGCTTTTGGATACTGTACTAATGATATTTAACTATGCGCATTAATATCACAAAGCTAAACACTGATATGTAAGCAGATATGTCAAATTAGACAGAATTTCTTACTTTGACATTCTAATTTCTCATAGCCATTCTTACAACAAGAAAACATTGCAAGAATCACCCAGATTTTAATAGAAATCGTGTGTAGGTTGATGTCCTACTATTACTCTGCATTGTTGCAACCACTAAGACTCTGCTGGTTGTCTAAAATCATGCAGAAAGTCTTCTAACATTCCATAGCCAACTCACTTCTTGAATGAGGATGTGGAATGTCCATTGATAGATGACAGAGTAGGCAAGTTAGTAACTTAAGAAATCTTTGTAAATGTGTTAAAGAGATTCTCTCCAATTCATGTAAAAATTGCAATGGATTTTTAAAAATACATTTACAAACCAATACTAGAATTTATGCAGAAAATAAATTATTTCCAATAGCCAAACTATTCTTGAAAATTTCAATACTTTCAATATACTTTTAAAAGCTGTCTCTTATACACATCTTGTTTTTGTTTTGGTTTTTTGTTTTTTGTTTGTTTGTTTGTTGTTATTGTTGTTTTGCTTTTTTTCATTTATCCCTTTAAAAATATCATGTTTGTAAAGTTTCTGGCCTGCAAACTTTCTCAAAAGTTAGTTTGGCATTCCGAATGAAGTTCATTTGTATGTAAATATTTTTACCTTTTTGCATTTAATATTCTCTCTTTGCCTCTTTTTTTTTTTAACTTTTTTTTTTTTTTTTTTTTTT
>SJYC01072878.1:0-18459 GCA_006408675.1 Madoqua kirkii
GACTGAAAATGTGAGGATGAAAAAAAAAATGTATTTCATGCAAACAGAAATAAAGTAATCCAGACCATCAATAATTATACTAGAAAATATAGAATTTAACAAAAGACTGTAAGAAGAGATAGAGAATGGCATAACATAATGATTAATTGATTAATCCAAGACAGATATAACAACTCTGAATATGTATACACTCTACATAGGAGCATCAAAAGCATAAGGCAGTTAGTGACAGATATTAAGGGAGAAAAAATAACAGTAAAACAACAATAGTAAAGGATTTAAGGGGGAGGTAAAATGGCAGAGGAGTAGTTGGACATGGAGTATATCTCTCTCCATGGATGCATCAGGAATACATCTTCAGATGCAGAAGACATTGCAGAACAGCTGAGATTGGGCAGGAGTCCCTGACCACTGGAAAGGAATATATCAGTTCAGTTCAGTCGCTCAGTCGTGTCTGACTCTTCGTGACCCCATGAATTGCAGTATACCAGGCCTCCCTGTCCATCACCACCTCCCGGAGTTCACTCAGACTCACGCTCATTGAGTCAGTGATGCCATCCAGCCATCTCATCCTCTGTCATCCCCTTCTCCTCCTGCCCCTAATCCCTCCCAGCATCAGAGTCTTTTCCAATGAGTCAACTCTTTGCATGAGGTGGCCAAAGTACTGAAGATTCAGCTTAAGCATCATTCCTTCCAAAGAAATCCCAGGGCTGATCTCTTTTAAGATGGACTGGTTGGATCTCCTTGCAGTTCAAGGGACTTTCAAGAGTCTTCTCCAATACCATAGTTAAGCATCAATTCTTTGGTGCTCAGCCTTCTTCACAGTCCAACTCTCATATCCATACATGACCACAGGAAAAACCATAGCCTTGACTAGCTGGACCTTAGTCTGCAAAGTAATGTCTCTGCTTTTGAACATACTAGCTAGGTTAGTCAAAACTTTTCTTCCAAAGACTAAGGGTCTTTTAATTTCATGGCTGCAGTCACCTTCTGCAGTGATTTTGGAACCCCCCAAAATAAAGTCTGACACTGTTTCCACTGTTTCTCCATCTATTTCCCATGAAGTGATAGGACTGGATGCCGTGATCTTTGTTTTCTGAATGTTGAGCTTTAAACCAACTTTTTCACTTTCCTCTTTCACTTTCATCAAGAGATTCTTTAGATACAGGCAAAACTCTCGGTAGGATGAAAGTAAAGAGGGGAAAGAGGAGGAGAGTGAGCAGGACTGGATCTGCACCTGGTGGATGGGGGAACTGAAGCAGCATCAGATCAGGGAAACACTTGAGGCTGTTGGAGAGTGCAGTAGCTGGTTTATGACAGTCTGAATGGTGTGAGAACCACAGAGACAATCCTTGCTAAAGCCTTAAGGACCCTGGACAGAGATGCAAGTTCCCTGGAAAGCAAGGCGTCAGAGAGCTGTTGCATAAGGATTAGAGAGTAATTCCAGGGTGAAATCTCCTGTTGACTGAAGAGAGATGGCCTGAGGGGATGTGAGGGAGGTGATCATGACAGAAAATGCATTTGGAGGAAAGTTAGGCAACCACAGAGGCAAGGTGATACTGCTGAGTCATACGCATGAGGTGGAGATATAAATGTGGCCTCTTTCACAACACCCTGGCACCAGCAGCTGACCAACAAAGAAAGACCCCAGAGAGGGTGGCCTTTTAAGTGCCTGATGCACCTAGCAATAAAGACCCCATTCATGGGAGCCTTCGAGTGCCTGCTGCACTGAGCAATAGAAAAGGACCAGCCAGGGAGGTCCTTTGCAACCAGCTGTCAGAAACTAGGAAAAAACCTTAATACTTTCATAATTCCTGTACTTGAGGCCACCGGCATTCCTGCACATTTGGTACTGTCAGTGTCCCTACAATCCCAGCATTACACCACCTCCACACTGGATCCTTACTGGGGCAGATCTGCCATAGGTTAGGGAAAACCCCTAATAGTGCCATATTTACTGTGGCTATGACCACAGACTACCTTGCATACCTGGCACTGCCAGAGTCCCCATGATCCAAGCAACCATGCCACCTCCACACTTGATCTCCCACAGGTCAGAGTTGCCAGAGCCTAGACAAAACCCCTGTGGCCACTGACTACACTGTCTACCTTGCACTGCAACTGTCCCTACATACAAGCAGTTGTATATCCTCCACTCCCAGTCCTCAATGGGATAGACCCAAATACTTCAGAGCACCTCAGAAGTAAACACCTATAGATGACCCACATGCAAAGGCAGGATAAAACCCCAGGGGCAGTGCGGCTAAAGAAGAGGATTGAAAACTTAACCATTAGCTGTTCAAGCTGCTGATTAAATCACATGAGGAGCTAGGCAGACTCTGTGTCTTTGGAATATATGAAAGGACAAGGAGAGTTCCCACAAAAGAAAATACACTGACTCTGACAACTGTGGACACTAGAGGCTAGAACATACAGGAGCAGAACCAGATTAGAGTCTGAGCTGTCCCCACAGGAGGTCCAGAGACCAGCCCAGTATTGGAGGGCATCTTATAGAGGCGGAGGTGGGCTGTGACTCAGACTGAGGGAATGGAAGCTGACAGCTAAGAACCAATAAAAAGCATTTATTGTCATTCTTATATCTTCATTTCTCCTACAGTTGGTTCCGGATATTTTTCTTCTTCTTTTTCTCTGTTGTTGTGGATGCTGATTTTATTTTTACTAATAACTGTAGTTACATTTTTGAAAAAAAAATCATAATTTTCATTTCCTTTGTATAATTCTGTGTCTGCATTGGCTTTTTTTTATTATTATTCTGTGTGTTTTTGTTTGTTTGTTTTTATTTATTTATTTTTTCTTGTCTTTTTCCAGCTTTCAGTTCAGTTCAGTCTCTCAGTCATGTCTGACTCTTTGTGACCCCATGAATTGCAGCACACCACGCCTCCCTGTCCATCACCAACTCCCAGAATCCACTCAGACTCACATCCATCGAGTCAGTGATGCCATCCAGCCATCTCATCCTCTGTCGTCCCCTTCTCCTCCTGCCCCCAATCCCTCCCAGCATCAGAGTCTTTTCCTCCTTTAGATATTCTTTATACATATATACATATATATATATATATATATATATATGTGTGTGTGTGTGTGTGTGTGTGTGTGTGTGTGTGTATCTGTATTTCTATTTAACTTTGCTTTTCTATTTGTTTCTTTTCTTACTTTTCTTTATTTTATCATGTTTCTTTGTTTTGTTTTCTTTGCTTTATTCCTCAGTTGTCATTCTGCTTTTCTTTTCCAGTTTGCTTTTTATTGGTAAATATCATTTTTTGTTTCCTTTTCTCACTGGGTAACTCATTTGTACTTTATTTTCTTTGGCCTGCTTGATTATGTTCATGTGTGTGTATGTGTGTGTGTGTGTGTGTGTGTGTGTGTATTCCTTTGTTTCTGTTATTATTTTTCTGATTTTCTATTTACCATATATCTGGGGTTTGTCTTTTTTTTTCCGTGGGATTTTGTTTGTTTGTTTGTTTGTTTGTTTTAATCCCCTTTAATGTCATAAAAAATGGCTTGTGGAATCTGGGTACCTCTGCCAAAGATCAGGCCTGAGACTTTGGAATGGGAGTGTTGAGTCCAGGACTCTAGACTACCAGAGAATTCTTGACTCCAAGGAGTATTAATTAGTGAGAACTCTACTTATATTCAAGACTGGGGATCACAAAACTGCCAGCAGCATCCAGTGCAGGACAACTTACCAAAATAACAAGCAAGAAGAAAAATAGATAAATAATCTATAGAATGATAGAAATAAACAGTGAAGAATAGAATAAAGGAAAAAGAATGAAAAGAATTGAGGACAGTCTCATAGACTTCTGGGGCAATATTAAAAACACTGACATTTGAAAAATAGGAGTCTCAGAGGAAAAATAAAATAAATGGTCTTAATTTTTTTTTTGAGATTATAGTTGAAAACTTCCTTCACATGGGAAAGGAAATAGTCAACAAAATCAAAGACGCTCAGAGAGCTGCATAATAATCAAACTAATAAAGAATAAACACAAGAAAAAATTATTAAAAGTAACAAGTGAAAAGTAATAAATAACATAGAAGGAAAAGCCCATCTGATTAACAGCTGATTTTCACAAGAAATTCTGCAGGCCAGAAGGGAATGACAGCATGTATTTAAAGTACTAAAAGGAAAAATCCTGCAATCCTACAATGTAAATTACTCTGTCTATCAAGGATCTTATTCAAATAGATGAAGAAATCAAAAGCTTTATACACAAGCAAAATATAAGAGAATTTAGCATAACCAAGTGAACTTTACAACAAACATTAAAGGGACAAACATTACAACAAACATTATAGGGAGGAAACACACAAAAAAAAGACATACAAAGATAAGCCCAAAACAATAAAAAAAACTTCAAATAAGCATCAAAACCTACTGTAAATACAAATGGATTAAAATGATCCACCAAAAAACACAGACTGCTTCAATGGATATATCTAAAAAAAGATACACATATATATACATGCTGCCTTCAATAGAACCACTTCAGACCTAGAGACACATACAGACTGACAGTGAGATGATGGTAAAATATACTCCCTGCAATGGAAATCAAAAGAAAATTCAGAATAATAATTCTCACATCAAACAGAATGGGCCTTAAAAAATATACAAGGTATAAGGGAAAGCTCTACATAACGATCAAGGGGTCAATCCAAGAAGAAGACATAACAATTTTAAATATTTATGCACTCAGCATAGAAGTAACTCTATACATAAGGCAAAAACTTATAGACAAGAGAGGAAATTGACAACAACATCATGATAGTAAAGAACATTAACATCCCACATACACCAATTGACAGGTCATCAAAACTGAAAATCAATAAGGAAACACAAACCTTTAAAATAACAAACCATACCAAATGGACCCAATTGATTTCTACAAGATGTTCCATTCAAATGAGCAAGAATACACATTCTTCTCAAAAGCATGTAGGACATTCACCATAATAGACTAAATCTTCAGTCACAAATCAAGCCTTAGTAAATTTAACAAAATTAAAATTGTATCAAGCATCTACTCTGACCAAAACATTATGAGACTAGAGATCAATTAAAAGAAAAACAAACAAACAAAAAAAAAACCTGCAAAAAAACACAAATGCAGGTACAATACAATTCTAAATAATTAACATATTCAGTTCAATTAAGTCTCTCAGTCATGTCCAGCACTTTGCAACCCCATGGACTGCAGCACTTCCCTGTCCATCACCAACTTCTGAAGCCTACTCAAACTCATGTTCATTGAGTCAGTGATGCCATCCAACCATCTCAACCATGTTATTGTAGAAACAAAAAGGAAATATTATTTAAATGCCTAGAAAAAATGACAATGAAAACACCATGACCCAAAACTTTTTGTTCAGAGAAGTAGTGCCCCACTCTTTGCAAGCCTATGAAATACAATCTGCCAGGCTTCCCTGTCCTTCAACACCTCTGGAAGCTTGCTCAAACTCATGTTCATTGACTTAGTGATGCCATCCAATCATTTTATTCTGTGTTGCTTCCTTCTCCTCTTTCCCTCAATTTTTCCTACCATCAAGGTCATTCTCCATAAGGCTTTACATCAGGTGGCAAAATATTGGAGCTTCATCTACAGCATCAGTCCTTCCACTAAATATTCAGGGTGATTTCCTTTAGGACTGACTGTATTGATCTCCTTGCTGTCCAAGGGACTCTCAAGAGTCTTCTCCAACAAAACAATTGGGAAGTATCAATTTTTCTGTGCTCAGCCTTCTTTCCAGTTGAACATTCATATCTGTACATGACTATTGGAAAAACAAGAGTATTGACTATATGGATCTTTGTCACCAAAGTTATGTTCCTGTTTTTTAATATTCGGCCTAGTTTGGTCATGGTTTTTATCCAAGGAGCAAGTGCATTTTAATTTTGTGACAACAGTCACCATCTGCGGTGATTTTAAAGCTCCCAAAATAAAATATATCATTGTTTCAAAATTTTCCCCATTTATTTGCTGTGAAGAGTGGGACCAGATGCCATGGTCTTAGGTTTATGAATGTTGAATTTTAAGACAACTTTTTTCTCCCCTTTCACATTCATAAAGAGACTCTTTAAATATTCTTAATTTTCTGCCATTAGAGTGGCATCATCTGCATATCTGAGGTGGTTGATAATTCTCCTGGTAAATTTGGTTTCTGCTTGTGGTTCATTCAGCCTGGCATTTTGCATACTGTACTTTGCATATAAGTTAAATAAGAAAGGTGACAGCCTTGACACTGTTTTCCCAATTTTAAACCAGTCCCTTGTTCCGTGTTCGGTTCTGTTACTTCTTGACATGCATACAGGTTTCTCAGGAAGCTAGTAAGGTGGTCTGATACTATAATCTCTTTAAGAATTTTCCAGTTTTTCATGATCTACACAGTCAATGATTTTAGCATAGTCAATTAAGTAGAAATATAATTTTTTGGAGTTCCCTTGCATTTTATATATCCAACCAGCTTTGGCAACTTGCTCTCTGGTTCTTCTGCCTTTGCTAAATCCAAGTAATATGTCTGGAAGCTTTTGGTTCATGTACTGTCGAAGCCTATCTTGAAGGATTTAAGCATTACTTTGGTAGCATGTGAAATAAGGATAGTTGTATGGTAGTTTGAACCTTCTTTGGCATTGCCTTCATTTGGAACTATAAAGAAAAGTGATATTTTACAGTCCTGTAGCCACCACTGAATTTCCAAATTTACTAACATATTGAGTGAAGCATTTAAATAGTATCATCTTTTAAGATTTGAACTAAATCTTACTTTAAGATTTAAAATAAGCATCAAATTTTAAGCATCAAACAGCATCAAATTTTAAGATTTGAACTAAATCCAGCTCAGCTGGAATTCCATTACCTCCACTAGCTTTGTCTGTAGTAATGCTACACAACTCCTGCATAAAATGGTACTTTCTCTGAAGACAAAGAAAATCTGTATATAGGAGATTTCTGACCATGTTCCTTCCCATCTAAAAAAAAGTTCTAGTTGGAGGAATGTATTATAATTAAGTGAGCCCTCAGGGGGTCATTTTTCATCATCAGATAGATAGATTGTACTGAGGCCATGCCTCGGTTCGGAAAAAGATCATAAGCTTCTTTAACAGGGTCTGAAAGTCAAATTTCTTCCAGTTCTTCATACACATACCAAAGGAGTCCTCTTTGAGCCAGGAATGGGGCTAGAAAAGGTTGGTCCCATATGAAAGAGAGAAGAGCAGGACAGTTGTCAGAAGAGGCCTTACAAATAGCTATGAAAAGAAGAGAAGCGAAAGGCAAAGGTGAAAAGGAAAGATATATCCCTCTGAAAGCAGAGTTCCAAAGAATAGCAAGGAGAAATAAGAAAGCCTTCCTAAGTGATCTGCATGCTGCCACCGTTAAGTCACTACAATCATGTCCAGCTCTGTGTGACCCTATGGACAGAGCTCACCAGGCTCCTCCATCCACAGCATTCTCTAGGCAAGAATACTGGAGTGGTTTGCCATTTCCTTCTCCATCCTGAGTAATCAATGCAAAGAAATAGAGGAAAACAATAGAAAGAGGAAAGACTAGAGAGCTCTGGGAGAAAATTGGAGATACCAAGGTAACATTCATGCAAAGATAGGTACAATAAAGGAAATAAATTGTATGGACCTAACAAAAGCAGGAGATATCAAGAAAAGGTGTTGAGAAAACACAAAAGAATTACACAAAGAAAGATCTTAATGACCCACGTAGCTATGGTTGTGTGATCACTCACCTGGAGCCAGACATCCTGGAGATCAAAGTCAGCTGGGCCTTAGAAAGCATCGTTATGAACAAAGCTAGTAATGATTATGAAATTCCAGCTGAGCTACTTCCAATCCTAAAAGATGCTGGTATGAAAGTGCTGCACTCAATATGCCAGCAAATTTGGAAAACTCAGCAGTGGCCACAGGACTGGAAAAGGTCAATTTCCATTTAATCCTAAAGAAAGGCAATGCCAAAGAATGTTAAAAAGTACTGCAAATTGCACTCATCTCACACACTAGCAAAATAATGCTCAAAATTCTCCAAGCCAGCCTTAAACAGTACATGAACCATGAACTTCCAGATGTTCAAGCTGGATTTAGAAAGGGCAGAGAAACCAGAGATCAATTTGCCAACATCCATTGGATTATACCAAAAGAAGAAAATTCCAGCCCAAAATATCACTTTTGCTTCACTGACTACACTAAAATCTTTGACTGTGTGGATCATAACAAAATGTGGAAAATTCTTCAAGAGATGGGAATACCACCCTACCTGACTCCTGAGAAACCTATATGCAAGTTAAGAAAAAACAGTTAGAACACTACATGGGACAAGAAACTGTTTAAAAATTGAGAAGAGTAAGTCAAAGATGTATGTTTTCACCCTACTTATTTAATTTATATGCAGAGTACATCATGAGAAATGCTGGGCTGGATGAAGCATGAGTTGGAGTCAAAATTTCAGGCAAAAATATCAATAACCTCAGGTATATAAATGACACCACCCTTATGCCAGAAAGTAAAGAGAAACTAAAGAGTCTCTTGATAAAAGTGAAAGAGGAGAGTAAAAAAGATGACGTAAAACTCAACAGTTAAAAACAATGACCACGGCATCCAGTCCCATCACTTCATAGCAATTAGATGGGGCAACAGTGGAAACTGTGAGAGACTTTATTTTCCTGGGCTCAAAAATCACTGTAGATAGTGCCTTCAGCTATGAATTTAAAAGATGCTTGCTCCTTGATAGAATAACTGTGACAAACAGCATATTAAAAAGCAGAGGCATTACTTGCTGACAAAGTTCTGTATGTTCAAAGCTTTGTTTTCACTAGTAGTTATGTATGGATGTGAAAGTTGGACAAGAAAGAAAGTGGAGCACTGAAGAGTTGATGATTTTGAACTGTAATGGAGAAGACTCTTGAAAATCCCTTGTTCTGCAAGGAGACATGAAATCAGACATGACTGAGTGGCTGAACTGAATCAAATGCTCCTGATAGCCCAATTGACTTCATACTCCAGGATGTCTGGCTCTCAGTTCAATTTCAGTTCAGTCACTGAGTCATTTCTGACTCATTGTGACTACATGGACTTCAGCATGCCAGGTCTCCCTGTCCATCACCAACTCCCAGTTTATTGAAACTCATGTCCATCAAGTTGGTGATGCCATCCAATCATCTCATCCTCTGCCATCCCCTTCTTCTCCCACCTTCAATCTTCCCCAGCATCAAAGTCTTTTCCAATGAGTCACTTCACATCGTGTGGCCAGAGTACTGGAATTTCAGCTTCAGCATTAGTCTTTCAAAGAATATTCAGGACTGATTTCCTCTAGGATGGACTGGTTGGATTTCCTTGTGGTCCAAGGGACTCTAAAGAGTTTTCTGCAGCACCACAGTTCAAAAGCATCAATTCTTTGGTGCTCAGCTTTCTTTATAGTCCAACTCTCATAGCAACACAACAACTGGAAAAACCATATCTTTGACTGGATGGACTTTTGTTGGCAAAGTAATGCTCTGCTTTTTAATATGTTGTCTAGTTTGGTTATACCTTTTTTTCCAATGAGCAAACGCTTTTAATTTCATGGCTACAGTCATCATCTGCAGTGATTTGGGACTCAAAAAATAAATAAATAAGGTCTGTCACTGTTTTCATTGCTTCCTCATCTATTTGTCATGAAGTGATGAGACTGGATACCATGATATTAGTTTTCTGAATGTTGAGTTTTAAACCAATTTTTTCACTCTCCACTTTCACTTTCAATAGTCTCTTTAGTTCTTCTTCACTTTCTGCCATAAGGGTGGTGTCATCTGCATATCTGAAGTTACTGATATTTCTCCTGGAAATCTTAATTCCAGTTTTTGCTTCATCTAGCCCAGCATTTCTCATGATGTACTCTACATATTTAACCAGGGTTACAATATACAATCTTGACGTACTCATTTTCTGATTTAGAACCAGTCTGTTGTTCCATGTCCAGTTCTTCCTCACCTGCATAAGGAGTAGCTCAGGATGCAGGTCAAGTTGTCTGATATCCCATTCTTTTTAAGAATTTTCCACAGTTTGTTGTAATCCACACAGTCAAAGCCTTTGGCATAGTCAATAAATCAGAAGTAGATGTTTTTCTGGAACTCTCTTGCTTTTTTGATGATCCAGCCAGTGTTAGCAATTTTATGTCTGGTTCCTCTGCCTTTTCTAAATCTAGCTTGCTCATCTGGAATTTCATGGTTCATGTTCTGTTGAAGCCTGGCTTGGAGAATTTTGAGCATTACTTTGTTAGCATGTGCTGCTACTGCTACTGCTAAGTTGCTTCAGTCGTGTTCGACTCTGTGTGACCCCATAGATGGCAGCCCACCAGGCTCCACCATCCCTGTGATTCTCCAGGCAAGAACACTGGAGTGGGTTACCATTTCCTTCTCCAATGCATGAAAGTGAAAAGTAAAAGTGAAGTTGCTCAGTCCTGTCTGACTCTTAACATGTGAGATGAGTGCAATTGTCTGGCTCTAGGTGAGTGCCAAGAACATCACGGTTATCTAAGTCATTGACAACTTTTTTGTATAGTTCACATGTGTATTTTGGAGTTCCCTGATAGCTCAGTTGGTAAAAATCCCATGCGTAGTGCAGGAGACCCCAGTTAGTGCCTGGGTTGGGGAGATCAGCTGGATAAAAATAGGCTACCCACTTCATTATTCTTGGGCTTCCCTTGTGACTCACCTGGAAAATAATCCACCTGCAATGCGAGTGACCTGAGTTTGATTCCTGGATTGGGAAGATTGCCTGGAGAAGGGAAAGTTTACACACTCCAGTATTCTGCCCTGAAGAATTCCATGGACTGAATAGTTCATGGGGTTACAAAGAATTGGACATGACTGAATGACTTTCACTTTCATGTATATTTTGGCGTCTTTTCTGCTTCTATTCAGTCCTTGCCATTTCTGTCCTTTATTTTGACCATTTTTGTATGTCATGTTCCCTTTATATCTCCAACTTTCTTGAAGAGATCTCTAGACATTCCCATTCTGCCATTTTCCTCTTTGTTTTTCTTTTCTCTCTAAAAATATGGGATGCAGCAAAAGGAGTTCTCAAATGAGAATTCACAACAATATATTCCCCTTCAAGTAGCAAAACAGATATTGAATAAATAACCTAACTCTATACATAAAGCACGGAGAAGGCAATGGCATCCCACTCCAGTACTCTTGCCTGGTAGGCTGCAGTCCATGGGGTCGCTGAGTCAGACACTACTGAGCGACTTCATTTTCATTCTTTTCACTTTCATGCATTGGAGAAGGAAATGGCAACCCATTCCAGTATTCTTGCCTGGAGAATCCCAGGGATGGTAGAGCCCAATGGTCTGCCATCTGTGGAGTCGCACAGAGTCAGACACGACTGAAGCAACTTAGCAGCAGCAGCATACATAAAGCACTGGAAGAAGAACAACAACAACAATAATAATAATAAGGTTAGTAGAAGAAAAGAAATCTTAAAAATTAGAGAAGAAATAAATGAAAATGAAGGAAGCAATCAGTTCAGTTCAGTTCAGTCACTCAGTCGTGTCTGACTCTTTGTGACCCCATGAATTGCAGCAAACCAGGCCTCCCTGCCCATCACCAACTCCCAGAGTTTACTTAAACTCACATCCATCTAGTCGGTGATGCCATCCAGCCATCTCATCCTCTGTCGTCCCCTTCTCCTTCTGCCCCCAATCCCTCCCAGCATCAGAGTCTTTTCTAATGAGTCAGTTCTTTGCATGAGGTGGTGAAGGAAGCAATAGTAAAAATTGATAAAACAAAGAGCTGTTTGTTTGAGAAGATAAACAAAATTGACAAACAATTAGCCAGACTTATCAACAAAAATAGGGAGAAGACAAGTCAATAAAGTTACAATCAAAAAAGGAAGGATTACAACAGACAATGTAGAAGTACAAAGTATCATAATTATGAGAAACTATATGCCAATAAAGTGGACAACCTAGAATAAATGGAAAAAATCTTAGAAAAGCCCAACTTTCCAAAACTGAAACAGAAATAAATAGAAACTGTGAACAAGCCATTTATAAGCACAAAAATAGAAAATGTGATCCAAAATCTCCAGAAAATAGAAGCCCAGGGTCACATGGCTTCACAGGTGAATTCTATCAAATGCTTAGAAAAGAGATAATGGTTATTCTTCTGAAAGTCTTCAAAAAACCTATTGAGGAAGGAGCACTTCAAAAGCCATTTTTTGAACAAAACTAGAAAAATATATTACAATGAAAGAAAACTACATGTCAATATCACTGATGAACCAGATGCAAATTTGCAAAAAAAAAAAAAAAAAATCCTAGCAAGCAAAAATCAACAACATATTAAAAATATCACACACCATGATCAAGTCACATTTATCCCAGGGATGCAAGTGTTCTTTAGTATACAGGAATTAATAATTGTGAAACACAGTATTAACACCTGAAAAATAAAAACCATATGATAATATCAATAGATCCGGAAAAAGCTTTTGACAAATTCCATCCTCCATTTATGATTAAAAACCTCTTTAATAAATGGACGTGGAAGGAATTTATCTTAACATAATAAAGGCCACATATGACAAACCCACAATAAACATTGTTCTGAAACATGTAAAAGAAAGCAATTTCTCTAAAATGAGGAAAAAGACAAGGGGACCCACTCTCACGACAATTATCCAACACAGTTTTGGAAGTCCTAGCTCTGGAAATCAAGGAAGAAACAGAAATAAAAGGGGTTCAGTTTGAAAAAGAAGTAGCATTCTCACTGCTTGCAGATGACATGATATAATACATAGAAAACTCTAAAGATACTATCAGAAAATTGCAAGAGCTAATCAGTAAATATATTATAGTCACAGGATACAAAATCAATACAGAGAAATTGCTTGCATTTCTATACACTAACATAAAAAATAAGAAATATAAATTACATAATCAATTATATTTACCTTTGCAACAGAAAAATTAAAATGCCAGGAATTAAGCTACCTACACAGACAAAGGTGCTATACAGAAAGCTTTAAGAAACTGATGAAATATACCAAAGACATAAATAGATGGAGACATATTCCATGTTCCTGGGTAGGAAGAATCAATATTGTAAAAAATACTATACTACCAAATAAAATATATAGATTCAATGAAATCCCTATAAAATTACCAATAGCATTTTTCATAAAACTAGAAGAACAACAACAGCAAAATCACAGTTCTTATTGTGATTGGAATTGACCTTGACTATTCAAAGTAATCTTGAGAAAGAAGAATGGAGCTAGAGGAATAAACCTCATTGACTTTGGACTATACTGCAAAGCTATAGTCATCAAGACAGCATGGTACTGACACAAAAAGATACATAAGGACACCTGCCTTTGACAAAGGATGCAAGAATATGCAATAAAGATAGTCTGTTTAACAAGTGGTGCTGTGTAAACTGGACAGCTACAGGTAAAAAAAAAAAAAATGAAATCAGAACAATTCCTAACACAATGTACAATGGAAAACACAAATTGGATTAAAGCCTTAAGTGTAAGACCAAAAAGTATAAAACTCTCAGAGGAAAATGTAGGCAGAACACTCAATAATCGCACCAAGATCCTCTATGACTCACCTCCTAGAGTAATGGAAATAAAAACAAAAATTAACAAGTGGGACCGAATTTAACTTAAAACAGTGCACAGCAAAGGAAAGTATAAACAAGGTGAAAGGAAAGCCCTGCGAACAGGAGGAAATGATAACAAATGAAACAACTGATAAAGGGTTAGTTTCCAAAATATAGAGGTAGTTCATGAAGTTCAAAACCAGTAAAACAAACAACCAAATTAAAAAGCAGAAAAAAACCACTAAACATATATTTCTCCAAAGAAGACATCAGTTCAGTTCAGCTCAGTTCAGTCACTTAGTCCTGTTCGACTCTTTGTGACCCTATGAATAGCAGCATGCCAGGCCTCCCTGACCATCACAGACACCCAGAGTTGACAAAACTCATGTACATCGAATCGGAGATGCCACTCAGCCATCTAATCCTCTGTCATCCTCTTCTCCTCCTTCCCCAATCCCTCCCAGAATCAGGGTCTTTTCCAATGAATTAACATTTTGCGTGAGGTAGCCAAAGTACTGGAGTTTCAGCTTTAGCATCAGTCCTTCAAAGAACACCCAGGACTGATCTCCTTTAGAATGGACTGGTGGGATCTCCTTGCAGTCCAAGGGACTCTCAAGAGTCTTCTCCAACACCACAGGTCAAACGCATCAATTCTTCAGCGCTCAGCCTTCTTCACAGTCCAACTCTCACATCCATACATGATTACTGGAAAAGCCATAGCCTTGAATAGACGGACCTTAGTCGGCAAAGTAATATCTCTGCCTTTGAATATGCTATCTAGGTTGGTCATAACTTTTCTTTCTTTCTTTCTTTCTTTCTTTCTTTCTTTCTTTCTTTCTTTCTTTCTTTCTTTCTTTCTTTTTTACTATTTTACAGTACAGACCACAATGAGGTAACACTTCACACCAGTCAGAATGGCTGCAATCCAAAAGTCTGCAAGCAATAAATGCTGGAGAGGGTGTGGAGAAAAGGGAGCCCTCTGACACTTTTGGTGGGAATGCAAACTAGTACAGCCCCTATGGAGATCAGTGTGGAGATTCCTTTAAAAATTACAAATAATTTTTCTTTCAAGGAGTAAACATCTTTTAATTTCATGGGTGTGGTCACCTTCTGCAGTGATTTCGGAGCCTCCCCAATAAATAAATAAATAAATAAATAAATAAATAAATAAAGCCTGCATAGATTCTTTCAGTTTCAGCTTCTTTATCATTATTGGTTTCGGCATAGACTTGGATTAATGTGATATTTAATGGTTTGTCTTGGAAACGAACAGAGATTGTTCTGTCATTTTTGAGACTGCATCCAAGTACTGCATTTTGGACTTTTTTGTTTACTATGATGACTACTCCATTTCTTCTAAGGGACTTTTGCCCACAGTCATAGATATAATGTTCATCTAAGATAAATTCACCCATTCCAGTCCATTTTAGTTCACTCACTCCTAAATGTCAATGTTCACTCTTACCATCTCCTGTTTAACTACTTACAATTTGCCTTGATTCATGGACCTAACATTCCAGGTTCCTATGCAATATTGTTCTTTACAGCATTGGACATTACTTTCATCAACAGTCTCATCCACAACTGGGTGTTTTTTCTTTTCTTTGGCTTCATCTCTTTATTTTTTCTGGAGTTATTTCTCCACTGATCTCCAGTAGCATATTGGGCACCTATCGACCTGGGAATTCATCTTTCAGTGTCCTATCTTTTTGCTTTTTCATACTGTTCATGGGGTTTTCAAGGCAAGAATACTAAAGTGGTTTGCCTTTTCCTTTTCCAGTGGACCACATTTTGTCAGAATTCTCCACCATGACCCGTCCATCTTGGGTGGCCTCACATGGCATGGCTCATAGTTTCATTGAGTTAGACAAGTCTGTGGTCCTTGTGATCAGTTTTGTTAGTTTTCTGTGATTGTGGTTCTCTGTCCACCCTCTGATGAAGGATAAGAGGTTTATGGAAGCTTCCTGATGAGACAGACTGAATGAGGGGGAAACTAAATCTTGTTCTGATGGGCAGGGCCATGCTCACTAAATCTTTAACCCTATATTCTGTTGATGGGCAGGGCTGTATTCCCTCCCTACTGTTTGACCTGAGGCCAAGCTATGGTGGAGGTAATGGTGGAGGAAATGAGGTGCTGGATAAAGCACATGCTGAAATCAAGATTGCTGGGAGAAATATCAATAACATCATATATACAAATGACACCACCCTTATGGCAGAAAACAAAGACCCAAAGAGCCTCTTGATGAAAGAGTAAGAGGAGAATGAAAAAGTTGGCTTAAAACTCCACATTCAGAAAACTAACATCATGGCATCCAGTCCCACCACTTTGTGGCAAATAGATGGGGAAACAGTGACAGACTTTATTTTTCTTGGGCTCCAAAATCACTGCAGATGGTGACTGCAGCCATGAAATTAAAAGACACTTACTCCTTGGAAGAAAAGCTATGACCAAGTTCAGTTCAGTTCAGTTCAGTTCAGTTCAGTTCAGTCACTCAGTTGTGTCTAACTCTTTGTGACCCCATGAATTGCAGCACGCCAGGCTTCCCTGTCCATCTGCAACTCTCAAAGTTTATCCAAACTCATGTCCATTGAGTTGGTAATGCCATCCAGCCATCGGATCCTCTGTCGTCCCCTTCTCCTCCTGCCCCCAATCCCTCCCAGCATCAGAATCTTTTCCAGTGCGTCAGTTCTTTGCATGAGGTGACCAAAGTATCGGAGTTTCAGCTTAAGCAGTTTTCTGAATGTTGAGAGTCAAGCCAATGTTTTTATACCTTTCATCAAGAGGTCTTTTAGTTCCTTTTCACTTTCTGCCATAAGGGTGGTGTCATCCACATATCTGAGGTTATTGATATTTCTCCCAGAAATCTTAATTTCAGCTTGTGCTTCTCCCAGCCCAGTGTTTCTCATGATGTACTCTGCATATAACTTAAATAAGCAGAGTTACAGTATGCAGCAAGTAGACAGCATATTAAAAAGCATAGACATTATTTTGCCAACAAAGTTTTGTCTAGTCAAACCTATAGTTTTTCCCAGTTGGTATGTACAGATGTAAGAGTTGGACTATAAAGAAAGCTGTGTGCCACAGAATTGATTCTTTTGAACTGTGGTGTGGGAGAACATTCTTGAGAGTCCCTTGGACTGCAAGGAGATGCAACTACCATCGTAGAAGAAATCAATCCTGAATATTCATTGGAAGGACTGATGATGTAGCTGAAACTCCAATACTTTGGGCCACCTGATGTGACAAACTGACTCATTGGATAAAACCTTGATGATGGCAAAGATTGAAGGCAGGAGGAGAAGGGGACGACCTTGGATGAGATGTTTGGATGACATCACCAACTCGATGGACATTAGTTTGAGTAAGCTCCAAGAGTTGGTGATGAACAGGGAAGCCTGGCATGGTCAAATCCATGGTGTTGCAAAGAGTTGGACACAACTGAGAGACTTAACTGACCTGAAGGCATGTTAGCTAATAATAATTTTATATCACTATAAAATGAGGCAATATGCTATAGAATGTGTGGAAAACACACATATACACATGTCTTAGTATTTAGTTAGTTTCTGTATAGACTAATTTCGTTATGTGCAGAATCAGAGAGCTATATCTATTAAACTTTTGTTTTGTTTTTGCATTTTTTTTTCATTTCAACTTTACTATGAGTGTAAAAACATTCCAGAAAGACTGTCTGAATAGTAATATGCTTGCTTCAAGAATATCTTAGTCATATTTTGAATAAATTATTCAAATAAACCATTCAAATGTTCATTTGTCTTACCTAAAATAGTCTTGGGTTAATTAGTAAGCATTCACTTTTCACTGATCCTTTATGGTTAATATTCTACTGAGGAAATTGAAATAGGGGTTATATATTAAATTATAATGATTTAGAAGCATTTGGCAGCTATTTAGTTAGTAGTAGATAAAGTGTGTCCATGAATATAATTTGTGAATATTCCCGGACCATGCTGATAAATTAACTATTTATTTATTTTTTAAACTGAGGTATAATTGTATAATTGTTTTATTCTGTTGTGTTAGTTTCTTCTATACTAGCACTGGATCAGCTATATGTATGCATATATCCCCTTTCTGTTGGACTGCACTCTTACCCCACCCCCATCCCATCTAGGTCATCACAGAGCACCAGTTTGAACTCCCTGTGCTATGTAGAGCATGTTCCTATTAGCTACCTGTTTTACACATGGCAGTGCAGACACATCAATTCCAATCTCCTAACTCATCCCACTACCCCTCTCCCCATGTCCACAGGTCCGTTTTGCAATCAGTATGTCTATTCCTATTCCTGCCCTGCAAATAGAACACCATAATTCAAAAAGATACATGTACACCAATGTTCATTACAGCACTATTTACATTAGCCATGACATGAAATTAACCTAAATGTCCATCAATAGATTAATGGATAAAGATGCAGTACATATATACAATGGAATATTACTCAGCTATAAAGGGAATAATTTCAGGTCATTCATAGAGAATGCTTATTTGTAAAGATATTTACTCTAAAATTTAAAGCATAGTAAATAATTAAAGATGCAGAAATTAAGGACAGATATCTTATCATCAACAATTACCACAGCAAAATGAATAAGCCATGATAATAGTAGTCTATCCCATTTCATTTTATTCTATTTGAGTAGTGAAATGGTCAAAAGTGTTAAAATGTATAAATTTCCAGCTATAAAATATATGTCCTAAAGATATAACATATGGCATGGTGAAGGCAGTTAATCACACTGTATTGCATATTTGAAAACTGTTGAGAGTAGTTGTTAAAAGTTCTCTTCACAACAAAAAAGTGTCAATCTGTGTGTTGA
>SJYC01072879.1:0-11167 GCA_006408675.1 Madoqua kirkii
TACCTAATTCAACTTAATGAGAAGTAGTTCTTAACTTTCAATCAACCTCAATGTAGCATAATATCCAAAACTTTTCATAACTTTTAGAGGAAACTTTTAAAGCTGGAATCTTAGCCCTTTTGCATTTTGCATTTTGTCCCCTTAATAATAGATTTTCTAATTTAGCTCAAAATTTTTGGAAAGTAATTATTAAAATATATGCCATTGAGTCAATTTTTAAAATCATAAAACCTTTATATTAGCTAAGAGTTTTCTAGCTTGTCAAGGGAATTTACGAGTTTATGTCATTCATATTGTTTCATAATCAAACAAAGTTTATTTTTATTTTTCGAAATTATGTGTGCACGCTTAGTTGCTCAGTTATGTCTGAGTCTTTATAAACCAATAACCTGCCCCATCCATGGGATTTTTCAGACAAGCATACTGGAGTGAGTTGCCATTTCCTCCTCCAGGAGATCTTCCTGACCCAGGGACTGAACCCAAGTCTCCTGTGTCTCCTGCATTACAAGTAGATTTTTTACCCTTTGAGCCATCAGGGAAGTGCCACGATTTATGTCAATGTATGGTAAAAACCATTATAAAGTGGTTAGTAAAGTAATTAGCCTTCAGTTAAAATAAATTAATTATTATTTTTGTAATCTAGAAAGATTTTGGTAAGTTCTTTTACTCTTAGGTAATGTAAGAAATAATTAATATGTCCAGACCAATGAAATAAATCACACACACACACACACACACACACACACACACACTGAACTGGTAGTCACCCCTATCTTGTCTACTGTAAGTGAGCCACTAGCAATCAGGAATTAAGAATGGCAATAGTTTAGTTTCTTTCCTCTCCTGTTGTTGTTCAGTTGCTTAGTCAAGTCTGACTCTTTGAGACTCCATGGACTAGAGCATGCCAGGCTTCTCTGTACATCACTCTTTCTGGAGTTTGCTCAAATTTATGTCTATTGAATTGGTGTGCCATCCAACTATTTCATCCTCTGTCATCCACTTTCCCTTCATACAGGCAGACATACACATTTTTTTTTTCTACTATACCTGGTAAAAGTTTGAGAAACAACAAAAGAGGGAAACCGGGAAACAAACGAAATGATACAAGAATACTGGCTTTTAAAAATATCTTCGATATTAATTTCTCATTTAAATGAATTTTTCTCTGCAATCATCCTCTGTGTTTTTTCAGTCTTTTAACATTATTAAAGCTTTCAAAGGGTAAGTCCAAGTTCTTTCTTGGTAAACATTATATTGCTCTTGAAAATGTATGTGCATGCATACTAAGTTGCTTCAGTCATGTTTGATTAAGTGCAACCCCATTGTTGGAGCCCATCAGGCTCCCCTGTCCATGCGATTTTCCAGGCAAGAATGCTGGAATGGGTTGTCATCCCCTCTTCCCAGGGGCTTTTCCTGACCTAGAAATCAAACCTGTGTCTTGAACATTGCCTGCATTGGCAGGTGGGATCTTTACCATTCACACCACTTGGGAAACCCCTGCAAATACCTGAATTATTTTCAAACATTGTTTGATTCTGAGTTCTAACATAATTCCACAGTTAAAAGGGAACAGAATCTGCATAATTTCAATATTTTTAGACCAAGAAAGTTTTGAACTTTGTTTTTTGTCCCTGTATATGTTCTAGTGTCTCTTGGTGTCTCCATTGTCTATGGAAACTTATATATAAACTGCATCCTGCTGTTGTGTGAAAATTGTATAAAGCTTAATTATATTGAATTGGTTCAGAGTGCTTTTCAGATCTACTATTATATCGTGCTAATATTCTGTCTATTTATTCTATTAATTTTAAAATTTGATGGTAAAACTCAGGCTAATAATCTTTTTAAAAAATTAATATAAAATGGAACTATGCATAACTTTGTTATTTGTATTTTTCAAGTCTCCTGTAAATGTGTCATCATCAGTTCAGTTCAGTTCAGTTCAGTTCAGTCACTCAGTCTTGTCTGACTCTTTGCAACCCCATGAATCACAGCACGCCAGGCCTCCCTGTCCATCACCAACTCCCAGAGTTCACCCAGACTCTGCGTCCATCGAGTCAGTGATGCCATCCAGCCATCTCATCCTCGGTCATCCTCTTCTCCTCCTGCCCCTAATCCTTCCCAGCATCAAAGTCTTTTCCAATGAGTCAACTCTTCACATGAGGTGGAGTTTCAGCTTTAGCATCATTTCTTCCAAAGAAATCCCAGGGTTGATCTCCTTCAGAGTGGGCTGGCTGGATCTCCTTGCAGTTCAAGGGACTCTCAAGAGTTTTTTTACAACACCACAGTTTAAAAGTATCAATTCTTTGGTGCTCAGCCTTCTTCACAGTCCAACTCTCACATCCATACATGACCACAGGAAAAACCAGAGCCTTGACTAGATGGACCTTAGTCGGCAAAGTATTGTCTCTGGTCATAACTTTTCTTCCAAGGAGTAAGCGTCTTCTAATTTCATGGCTGCAGTCACCATCTGCAGTGATTTTGGAACCCTCCAAAATAAAGTCTGACACTGTTTCCACTGTTTCCCCATCTATTTTCCATGAAGTGATAGCACTAGATGCCATGATCTTCATTTTCTGAATGTTGAGCTCTAAGCCAACTTTTTCACTCTCCTCTCTCTCTTTCATCAAGAGGCTTTTTAGTTCCTCTTCACTTTCTGCCATAAGGGTGGTGTCATCTACATATCTGAGGTTATTGATATTTTTCCTGGCAATCTTGATTCCTGCTTGCATTTCTTCCATTCCAGCGTTTCTCATGATGTACTCTGCATATAAGTTAAACAAGCAGGGTGACAATATACAGCCTTGATGTACTCCTTTTACTATTTGGAACCAGTCTGTTGTTCCATGTCAGGTTCTAACTGTTGCTTCCTGACCTGCATACAGATTTCTCGAGAGGAAGGTCAGGTGGTTTGGTATTCCCATCTCTTTCAGAATTAAATTAAAAAATAATTTTAAAGTACTAATAAAAAAGAAAAAAAATAATAAGACTTCAAAATAAAGGAGTAAATAGCTTCTAAGATCTTCCAAAAAATACAATTCTGTAAACTCAGCTTCAGAAAGATTATGGAATATTAATATTCAGTAATTAATATGTATTAATGACAGTTACATGATTTTTGTTCTTGTTTAGTCAATGAGTCAGGTCCGATTCTTTGTGGCCACATAGACTACAGCACACCAGGCTCTCTTATCCATCATTATCGTCTGGAATTTGCTCAAATTCATGTCCATTGACCTAATGATGGTATGTAATCATGTCATCTTTTGCTACTCCTCCTTTTGCTTTCAATCTTTCCCAGCACCAAGATCTTTTTCAATAAATCAGCTCTTCACATCAGGTGGCCAAAGTATTAGAGCTTCAGCTTCAGCAGCAATTTTTCCAATGAATATTCAGGGTTGATTTCCTTTAGAGCTCGTGGTTTGATTTTTTGCAGTCCAAAGAACTCTAGACAGTCTTCTCCAGTATCACAGTTGGAAACCATTAGTTCTTCAGGGCTCAGCCTTCTTTACAGTCCAACTCTCACATCTGTGCATGACTACTGGGAAAACCATAGCTTTGACTGTATGCACCTTTGTTGGCATAATCAAGTCTCTGCTCTTTAATATGCTGCCTAGGTTTGCCATGGTTTTCCTTCCAAGGAGAAATTGTCTTTAAATTTCATGGCTGCAGTCACCACACATAATGACTTTGGAAAGAAAGAAGATAAAATCTGTCGCTGCTTTCATTTTCTTCCCTTCTGTTTGCCATGAAATAAATGAATGAATGGTTTGATTTTAGATTTTTTTTAATGTCAGATTTTTACGCCATTTTTTTTTTTCAGTCTATTCTTTCACACTCATCAAGAGACTCTTTAGTTCCTCTTCACTTTCTGACACTGGAGTGATATTTTCTATATATGTGAGGCTATTGATATCATTATTTCAACCTTGATTCCAGTTTGTGATTTATCCAGCTTGACATTTCACATGATGCACATATACGTTAAATAAGCAAGGTGACAGTCTATAGTTGTGTCATCATCTTCTACCAATTTTGAACCAATCAGTTGTTTCATGTCCAGTTCTAGCTGTTGCTTCTTGACCCACATACAGGTTTCTCAAGAGACAGGTAAGGTTGTCTGGTTTTCCCACATGTTTAAGAACTGTCCACAGTCTTTGTGATCTACACAGTCAAAGGCTATATTGTAGTCAATGAAGCAGAAGCAGATTTTTTTGGAATTCTCTGTTTTTTTTTTTCGATGATCTGATGGATGTAGGCAATTTGATCTGTAGCTCCTCTGCCTTCTCTAAATACTCCTTGAACATATAGAAATTTTTGGTTCACATACTGTTGAAGCCTAGATTGAAGAATTCTGAGCATTACTTTGCTAGGATGTGAGATGAGCACAACTGCATAGTAGTTTGAACATTCTCTGACATTGCCTTTCTTTGGGATTGGAATGAAAACTAATTGTTTCTAGTCCTGTGGCCACTGCTAAGTTTTCCAAATTTGCTGGCATATACAGTGCAATACTTTAACAGTATTATCTTTTATGATTTTAAGTAGCTCAGTAGCATTCCATCACCTCTATTAGCTTTGTTCATAGTAGCTTATTAAGTCTCACTTAACTTCACACTGCAAGATATCTGGCTCTAGATGAGTGGCCACACCATCATGATTAGTCAGGCTGTTAAGACTTTTCTGTATAGTTATTTTGTGTATTCTTGTCATCTCTTCTTAATCTCTTCTGCTTTTGTTATGTTCTTACTGTTTCTGTCCTTTATCTTGTTCATCCTTGCATAAAATGTTCCCTTGATATCTCCAATTTTCTTGAAGAAATCTTTGGCCTTTCTTATTCAATTGTTTTTCTCTATTTCTTTGCATTTTCCATTTAAGAATGGCGTCTTATATCTCCTTGCAGTTCTCTGGAACTCTGCATTCAAACGGATATATCTTTCTCTTTCTCTATTGTCTTTCAATTCTTCTTTTTCTTCACTATTTGTAAAGCCTCCTCAGGCAACCACTTTGCCTTTTCACATTATTTTTGTTTGGAATGGTTTTGGTCACCTCCTTCTGTACAATAAAGCTTATAAAACAGAAGGAAAAAAGACCCCATCCTATTAATTACTCGACTGTTATCCCTTTTATTCCTACCATCCTTTCCATGTAGATTTAAAAAGTTTTAATCACACTGCACACAGAATTTCATAATTTTCTAATCTCGATCCCTGGGTTGGGAAGATCCCCTGGAGTAGGAAATGGCAATCCACTCCAGGATTCTTGCCTGGAAAATTCCATAGACAGAGGAGTCTGGCAGGCTACAGTCCATGGTGTCGCAAAGAGTCAGCCAAGGCTGAGCACTCCCACACTTTATAATGTACAGTTTTACCTTACATCTATACTTCTCTATGTAACTATAGATTTTTAAAGTTTTTCTTTTTTTAAAAAAAGTAAAGATATAATTGACATATAACATATTAGTTTCAGGAGTACAACATAATAATTCAAAAATGTAAACACTGTAAAATGATCACTGTGATAAGTCTAGTTAACAACCATTACCACATAATTACATATTTGTTTTCTTGTGATAAGAATTTTAAGATCTACTCTCTCAGCAACTTTCATCATGCTGTACATTACATCTCAAGACTTATTTTATAACTAGTAGTTTGTACCTTTTTTGACCCACTTTAATGATTGTTTTAAGTGGCTGTATAAAATTTCACATAGATCATCATTTTCTTAGCTATACATCTACTGATGGAAATCTGTAACTTTCCTTCACTTTTAAATAGTACTAAGATAAAAACTTTTCAAGCATGTAGATTTTCTTTAACTTTTAAGAGAAATGTTCTTTGAAGTTTGGGAATTCTGCCAGAACATGGATAAATGGCTCTCTTCCTTTAGTAATTTTGCCTAAAATTCATTAAGCTCTCTATTTCTCTCAATTTTTTTTTTTCCAGAAAAGATATTTTACTTTTCTTCTCTTTTTCTCCTTCTGGGATGCCTGCCGTGAAGACTGATTGGTTTCCTAGGTCTGTTGTCCAAGCTTCTCCTTTTATCCCGTGTGATTACGAGATCTTTGTGTTTTTATTTGCTTTGCTCTTTTGACTGTCCAGGCCGCTGAATCTGAGTATCAAGAGGGATCATCTTCTTCTTCTGATGTACATATTCTCTTTTTTAATGAAGTCTTTTTGTGTGCTGAACTTGAATCTTTAGTGCTCTTATTATCATCACTGTTTGAAATTTTTATGGGGGTTTAGTTGCTTTACAATGTTGTGTTGGTCTCTGCTGTACTCCCAGTTCGCCCCACCCTCTCCTTCCCCCACTGTGTCCACAAGTGTGTTCTCTATATTTGCATCTCTGTTCTGGCCCTGCAAATGGGTTCATCCAGACCATTTTTCTAGATTCTACATATATGCATCACTATACGATATTTGATTCTCTCTTTCTGACTTCATTCTGTATAACCGACTCTAGGTCCATGCACCTGCCTACAGTTTTTTGAAGGTTGCCCTCCATCTGCTCCAATAAGCTGTATTTCACCAGAGCCCTGCCCTAATCCTTGTTGGCTCTGCCTCTCTCTGACCACCCAGCTCTCTTACTGTCAGTTCTTTCTCTTTGCTGCTTTGGGTTTCGCTGCTGGGATGCCTTTGCCTGGCTGTAGGGTGGTGTAGGAGCCTGAGAGCCCTGGAAGATGTGGTGCTCTGACCTTGAAGGCTGGCAGAGCTGAAGCAGGAAACCATCAGTTCCCTGTCAAGGCACTGGGTAGCGGAGGGACGCTTTCCACAGCCGGCCTCAGCCCCAGGGATGGGAACCCTTAGCCTGTCCATTCCCCTTCTCCTCAGCTCCTTCAGTCTTTGGAAACTGGCCCATGTCTGGGGGTGCTCAGGTTGCCTGATGTCAGCTTTTCCTGCAGGGGTCTGGGAATCCCTGTGGATCAAGCTCTCCCCTAAAGCTGACTGCTTCCAAGCCTTGCTCTGAGACAGTCTCAGGCTGTGCACCCTACTCCTTCCCTGCCTTTCATCGGGCACAGAGGGTTAAAGCAGCTCCCTCCTGCCAGTTCCTTATCCACTGCATGAACTGATGCAAGCCTCACAGGAAGTGAGATGAAGCTGCTCTGAAGTTGTATGTGTAGGAAAGACAGGATACATCAATGCACTGTCTTTCTAGAATCTCTGCCTCTGTGTCTTCCACAACTATTTTTGATATTTTAGCTCAATTATTTTTTTCTACAATTTTAAAATCAGTCAAGTTTTTAAAAAATTCTATGAGTTTTTAAAAATTAGATAATACTTGCCCATTATATAAAAATTCAAAAATGAGTAAAACTATAAAAAGTAAGTAAAATCGGTTTCTCCTTCCTTGTCTTTATAATCCCATATCTTTCCCGAGAGGAAACTAGTTATTCTTCTAGAACACGGGTTGTAAAAGGTCAAATAATAAGTATAACTGATCCTTGAGCACTGTAGGTTTAAACTGTGGGTCCACTTATTTTTCAATAAGAGAATTTTTTTAGTAGTACTACATAGTCAGTTGAACCTTTGAATGCAGAGAAACCCAGGATATGGAGGGCCAGCCAGAAGCTATATGTGGGTTAACATCCCCCATCCTGAATTGTTCAAGGGTCAACTGTGTTTTGCTCTTTGAAGACTCAGTTTTTGTCACAACTATTTAACTCTACTTTTGAATACAGAGGATCTGTATTCAATAAAGCTTTATTCATGGACGTTGAAATTTGAATTTCATGTCATTTTCATGAAATTGTATTAGTTTTCTATTGCTTCTTTTTCAACTATTGAAAAATGTGAAAACAATTCATAGCATACAGAAACAGATGGTGGGCTGGATTTAGCCATAGCTCAGCTGCAGCCATGAAATTAAAAGACGCTTACTCCTTGGAAGAAAAGTTATGACCAGCCTAGATAGCATATTCAAATGCAGAGACATTACTTTGCTGACTAAGGTCCGTCTAGTCAAGGCTATGGTTTTTCCAGTGGTCATGTATGGATGTGAGAGTTGGACTGTGAAGAAGGCTGAGCACAAAAGAATTGATGCTTTTGAACTGTGGTGCTGGAGGAGACTCTTGAGAGTTCCTTGGACTGCAAGGAGATATAAACAGTCCATCCTGAAAGAGATCAGCCCTGGGATTTCTTTGGAAGGAATGATGCTAATGCTGAAACTCCAGTACTTTGGCCACCTCATGAGAAGAGTTGACTCACTGGAAAAGACTCTGATGCTGGGAGGGATTGGGGGCAAGAGGAGAAGGGGATGACAGAGGATGAGATGGCTGGATGGCATCACGGACTCGATGGACACAAGTCTGAGTGAACTCCGGGAGTTGGTGATGGACAGTGAGGCCTGGTGTCCTGCGATTCATGGGGTCACAAAGAGTTGGACACGACTGAGCAATTGAACTGAACTGAACAGCTGTTAAAGAATCGATTCCTGGGTTAGGAAGATCCCCCAGAGAAGGGATTAGCCTACCTACTCCAGTATTCTTGGGCTTCCCTGGGGGCTCAGACAGTAAAGAATCTTACTGCAATGTGGAAGAACTGGGTTCAATCCTTAGATTGGAAAGATTCCCTGGAGAAGGGCATAACAACCCACTTCAGTATACTTGTCTGGAGAATCCCCATCGGTAGAGGAGCCTGGCAGGCTACTGTCCACGTGGTCGCAAAGAGTCGGACACAACTGAGTGACTAAGCACACTATAGTTTGGCGACCCATGTTCTAGAGGCATTCTATACATACTCAATACATTCCTTCTGTTTTCTGGTATATTTACTTATGCCGGGAACAGCCTCCATGTTACGTATGATGTTCTGCACTGAGATTTTTCTGTTCCTGGTGGTCAACCCATGTCAGTTCATAGAGTTACTTCCATTTTATTGGCCACCTGATATTCAGGCCCGTGCTGTGATGTAATGAGGAGCATTAGGTTATTTCTGATCTTTGCCTTCCATGGTAATGCTAAAGTGGATATTCCTGAACACTGGTGTACCTCTGTGATTCTGTTTGTAGAATAAATTCACAAAGGAGTAATCAGTACTAACAATTCAGCATAAATTTAACATTTTTGAGCAGAGATTTGATCACTTTCATTGCAGTTCATTACAGGACATGTCCAGACCACACCAAAGCCCTGAGTGGCTCAGCAGATACCTGTTAACAGGGATCCTACAGCAGCTGTCTAGGTGCCAACATTTTTGGCCCCAGGGGCCGGTTTTGTGGAAGAAAATTTTTCCATGGACTCAGTGGGTGGAGGAGATGGTTTCAGGATGATTCAAGCACGTTACATTTATTGTGTACCTTATTTCTATTACAATTACATCAACTCCTCTTGAGATCATCAGGCATTAGGTCCTTGAGGCTGGGGACTGCTGCTGTGAACAGACCCTTAGGAGTGCAGACTAGAGACTCCTTGACCACTCTCAGGGGCTGACTGGCACTGGACAGAGTTGGAAAGGAGAGAGGGACTGGATTTACAATAAGATATGAGAGGAAGACCTTTGAACTTCATGATTTAAAAAGAGATTACCTCGCCAGAAGGTTATGAACTAATTTTATTAATTAAATTTTATTTTATTAGCAGATGGATGTCATCCACATGAATCTTTTGGAGAATCATTTATAGCCTAAGTGGTTCTCCCTAAAGTGATTTGTTGTATAATAAATCAAAGTTTGGACCAATATCTGAAAACTTATAATACACATTAGCCTCTGTAGCCAGGATCATCACTGCCTCAAAAAGCACAAATAGCAGATAATCCAAAATGAGGTGTATTCTTGGGTTTCCTGGTGACTCAGATGGTAAAGAATCTGCCTGCAATGCAGGAGACCCACGTCCAATCCCTGCGTTGGGAAGATCCCCTGTAAAAGGAAATGGCAACCCACTCCAGTATTCTTGCCTGGAAAATTGCATGGACAAAGGAACATAGCAGGCTACAGACCATGGCGTTGTGAATAGTCAGAAACAGCGGAGTGACTAACACACTTGGTCCAGCAAATGACTTAAATCATAGCTTCTCTTTCTTTACCTCTAAAATTGAGGGTTGAAATACTGGCTCCACATAGTCACTTCCAGCTTTAGAACTGTACAAACCATGGATAAGCAAGAAATGCCCAGTAGATCACTAGGTCCAGGAAGTCAGAACTGTGTCTATTTTTTTTTTTTTTTGCTGTGATGTTCTCCTGATACTTAGAACAATGTGTGATATTTAGTGGGCTGCTGCTACTGCTAGGCAATATTTGTTAAATGAATGAAAGATGAATGTGTCAGGTAGCTTTTGCATTTGCTGGAGATTCTTGTTGTCAACCCAACCCCATCCTTCTTTGGAATAGAACTCTGCTACCCTCCTCCACCTCCCTAAGTTTCAGGGGATATGCTCTCAAGACCCAGTGCTGAAAAGTGGCACTGGCCAGTCCTAATATTTCCACATTTTTTGTCTGTGAATGGAATTGGATTAAGCATGGTTGTGAGGTTTAATTTTGTAATGATAAATTAGGGGAAAATTACTTCAGGACTTTAGACAAGTTTCCCCATTATAAGAAGGGACTCCTTGAATAAAGCAAAATCCCCATTGTCCTCATGCCTACTTGAGACAACTGCAACCAGCTTATTAATACAATCATGAGGGAGCCTGTTGAGGACAAGCTGAGAAGCCTAGAGTGATAGAGCAGAAATATGGAAAGAATCTGAGTCCATGATGACAGTTTTCAAGCCCTGAGGAAACTAGATTCTGGATTTTGTAAAAAGTGAAACAGGAAACTCTTTATGATTTGGGCAGTCATGTTTTTTTGTTACATGCAGTCAAAATCATCCTAATAATATGTCACTTATATAGTTATTATACAGATAACTTTGGTGAGAATGAAGAGTCCTTTATTGCTTATAAGTTAGAGCTTAATGGGTAGAAAATAAATATGCATTTTTATTATCCTTTCTCATGCTATGGAAAATTGTAAAAGCAAAAACTTCCCTATTCCTTAGATAGGGAAGAGTCTAATATTAATAACAAAAGAAAAAGCATACTTATTGCAAGTTCAAGTTCAGTCGCTCAGTCATGTCTGACTCTTTGCGACCCCATGAATCGCAGCACACCAGGTCTCCCTGTTCATCACCATCTCTCAGAGTTCACTCAGATTCACGTCCATCGAGTCTGTGATGCCATCCAGCCAT
>SJYC01072880.1:0-10720 GCA_006408675.1 Madoqua kirkii
ATGGTTTTTCCAGTAGGCATGTATGGATGGGAGAGTTGGAGCATAGAGAAAGAGATGTGTATAAGAGACAGCTTGTGTCTTTTTGAAGTATTGATTTCTCCAGATACATGCCCAGGTGTGGGATTGCTGTATCATACATTACCTCTCTTTTTAGTTTGCTTATTTGTTTCTTTTTATTAAATTTTCATATTGTTCTCCACAGTGGCTGTACCAGTGTATGTTTCTAACAACAGTGTAAGTGGGTTCCCTTTTTTCCACATTCTCTCCAGCACTTGTTGGTAGATTTTTTTTATGAGAGCCATTCTAATTAGTGTGAGTGATACCTCATTATACTTTTGATTTGGATTTTTCTTATAGTCATGTTAAGAACATTTTGACTGCCTCCTAAACATCTGTATATCTTTCTTAGAGTAATGTTTATTTAGATCTTCTACTCATTTAAAAAATTATTGAGCTGCATGAATCATTTGTATATTTTAGAGACTAATCCTTTGTTGATCACTTCATTTGCAAATATTTTCCCCATTCTGTGTGTTTTCTTTTCATTTTTTAGGTGGCTTCTTTTGCTGTGAAAAAGGTTTTAAACTTAATTAGGTTTCATTTTTCTTTCACTTTTCCAGAAGGTGAATTATAAAAGATCTTGCTTGAACATATGTCAGAGAATGTTCTGTCTGTGTTTTCCTCCAATAGTTTTATTACATCTGGCCTTATACTTAGCTCTTTAATGCATTTTGAGTTTATTTTTGTGTAACATGTTAGCAAATGTTCTGATTTCATTCTTTAATATGTGGCTATCTTGTTTTTCCTAAAAACTCTTATTTAAGAAGCTATTTTTCTGCATTGAATATTGCCTGCCTCCTTTGTCATAGGTTAGGTGCATGAGTTTATCTTTGGACTATCTAACCTGTTCTATTGATTTATATTCCTGTTTTTGTGCCAGTATCATAATGTTTTGATGATTGTGGCTTTGTACTATAGCCAGAAGTCAAGGAATCTGGGTGCTTCCAGTCCCATTTTTCTTTCTCAAGATTGATTTGGATATTCAGGATCTTTTGTGTTTTCTACAAATTATAAACATTCTTGCTCTAATTTATGAAAAACACCCATGGTAATTTGATAAGGATGGTATTGAACTTGTAAAATTTTTTGGATAATATATTCATTTTGATAATATTGATTCTTCCATTCCAAGAACATGGCCTCTCTTTTCATCTGTTTATATCATTGTTGATTTCTTTCATCATTAAGTTTTCTGAGAACAGGTTCTTTTGCTTCTTTATATAACTTAGTTTCTGGATATTCTTTTTGATGTGATGGTAAATGGGATTGTCTCCTTAATTTCTCTTTCTGTTCTTTCATTTATATATTGATTCTTCCATTCCAAGAACATGGCCTCTCTTTTCATCTGTTTATATCATTGTTGATTTCTTTCATCATTAAGTTTTCTGAGAACAGGTTCTTTTGCTTCTTTATATAACTTAGTTTCTGGATATTCTTTTTGATGTGATGGTAAATGGGATTGTCTCCTTAATTTCTCTTTCTGCTCTTTCATTTATAGTGTATCAGTTCAGTTCAGTCACTCAGTCGTGTCGGACTCTTTGCGACCCCATGAATGGCAGCATGCCAGGCCTCCCTGTCCATCACCATCTCTCCGAGTTCACTCAGACTCACGTCCATCGAGTCGGTGATGCCATCCAGCCATCTCATCCTCAGTCGTCCCTTTCTCCTCCTGCTCCCAATCCCTCCCAGCATCAGAGTCTTTTCCAGTGAGTCAACTCTTCGCATGAGGTGGCCAAAGTACTGGAGTTTCAGCTTTAGCATCATTCCTTCCAAAGAACACCCAGGGTTGATCTTCGTGTATAGAAACCCAAGTTATTTATGTGTGTTAATTTTGTATCCTGAAACATTGGCAAATTAATTAATGAGTTCTAGTAATTTTCTGGTAGCCTATTTAAGATTTTCTATATATAATATCATGTAATATGCAACTTTACTTTTTCTTTTCCAGTTTGGGCACTTTTATTTCTTTTTTTGTCACTGATGACATGACCATGACTTTCAAAAGGATGTTGAATAAAAATGGTATGAATGGGCATTCTTGGCTTATTCCTGATCTTAAGGTCTTATGATTATTTGTATTTCTGCAGTATTTATTGCAATTTCTCCTTTTTGATTTTTAATTTTACTGATTTGAGTGCTCTATCTTATTTTCTTAACAAGTTTTTCCATTCTTGTTTATATTCTCAATGAACTAATTTTAGTTTCATTGATCTCTGCTACTGCTTTTCTTCTTCTTCTTCTTAAATTCTAGTCTGATATGATACCTTTCCCTCTACTAAATTTAACTTTTGTTTGTTCTTATTTTTCTGGTTGCTTTAGGTGTAAGGTTAGGTTGTTTATTTGATTTTATTTTTTCCACTGGAGGTGAGATCATATTGGTAAAATCTTCCCTCTTCGAACAATTTCCCCAGGTCCTATAGACTTTGGATCACTGTATTTGTTTGTTTTGCTTCTGGGTAGTTTTTTGTTTGTTTGTTTGTTGTTTTTTTTTTTTTTTTCCCTCTTTGATTTCTTCAGTGATCCACTGGCTGTTTAGTAACATATTGTGCTGTCTCCATCTGTTTGTGTTTTTTACAGTTTTTAAAAATTGACTTCTAATCTCATATCATTTTGGGCAGAAAATATATAATTTCAATTTTCTTAAATATAGGAAGACTTGATTTGTAACCTAAGATGTGATCTATCCTAGAAAATGTTCCATGTGCACTTGAAAAAAAATTATATCCTGCTTTTTCAAATAGAATATTTCATAGATATCAACTAAGTTTCTCTCATCTAATGTTTCATTTTAGGCTTATTTCCTTTTATTTTTGTCTAGACAATCAGTTCACTACATGGGTGTTGTTGTTCAGTCATCTAGTCATACCTTTCTCTTTGTGATCCCATGGTTTGCTGTATGTCAGGCTTCCTGTCCCTCACCATCTCCCAGACCTTACCCAAATTCATGGCCATTTTATCAGTGATGCAACCCAGTTATCTCATCCTTTGACACCCTCTTACCTTTCTGCCCTCAATCTTTCCCAGCATCAGGGACTTTTACAATGAGTTGAATGTCTGCATCAAATGGACAAAATACTAGAGCTTCAGCTTTAGCATCAGTTCTTCCAATGAGCATTCAGGGTTGATTTCCTTTAAGAATGAGTGGTTTGATCTCTTTGCTGTCCAAGGGACTCTCAGGATTCTTTTGCAGTGAAAGTGATGAATAGATGCAAGGGATTAGATGTAGTAAACAGAGTGCTTGAAAAACTATGGACAGAGTTCCATAATATTGTACAGGAGGCAGTGAAACAAAGCCATCTTATTGGAAAAGAAAAGAGAGAAGGCAAAGTGATTATCTGAAGAAGCTTTACAAATAGCTGAATAAAGAAAATAAACAAAAAGCTGAGGTAGAAGGGAAAGGTAGACCCAATTTAATGCAGAGTTGCAAAGAATAGCAAGGAGAGACAAGAAGGTCTTTTTCAACAAACAAGACATAAAAGTAGAGGGAAACAACATAAGGGGAAAGACTAGAGATCTCTTCAGATAAATTGGGAATATCAAGGGGACATTTCACCCAAAGATGGGCACAATAAAGTGTAGAGACCTAGTAGAAGCAGAAGAGATCAAGAAGGAATAGAAAGAATACACAGGATTATAAACAAATGATCTTAATGAACAGTATAACCACAATGGTGTGGTCAGTCACTCAAAGCCAGATATTCTGGGATGTAAAGTAAAGTGAGCCTTAGGACGTATTACTGTCAATAAAGCTACTGGATATGATGGAATTCCAGGAGAGCTATTCAAAACCCTACAGATAATGTTTTCAAAGTGTTTCACTCAATATGTCAGCAAATCTGGAAAACCCAGCTATGACCATAGGGCTAGAAAAGGTCAATCCTTATCCCAATTCTTAAGAGAGCAGTACTAAAGAATGTTCAAACCACTGGACAATTGCACTTCTCTCCCGTGCTAGTAAGGTCATGGTTAAAATATTGTATGATTGGCTTCAGCATTACAGAACCAGGAAATTCCGAAGTCAGAGCTAGGTTAGGAAAAGGCAGAGGAACCAGAGAACAAATTGCCAACATTATCTGAGCATAGAGAAAGCAAGGAGATTCCAGAAAAATATCTACTTCTGTTTCATCGACTACACTAAAGCCTTTGACTGTGTGGATGATAACAAACTATGGAAAGCTCTTAAAGATATGGCAATACTGGACCATCTTACCTGTCTCCTGAGAAACCTGTATGTGGGTCAAGAAGCAACAGTTAGAACCCTATATGGAACAACTCACTGGTTCAGCTGTCCTGGCCCAATCAGCCACTGTGTCTATGCCACCTATCCCTGTGGGTACAAAGGTAAGAGTGTGTCTGCCTGCCTCAAAGTGACCAGCACCTCTCTTGGTACACTAGCATGGAGGCTGCAAGGTTGAGAAAAGAGTATGACAGACTTGTCTGTGTCTTTAATTTATACACTGAGCACATGATGATAAATGCTGGGCTGAATGAGTTACAAGCTGGAATCAAGAAAGACAGGAGAAACAACAACCTTATATATGCAGATGATAACACTCTAATGACAGAAAGCATGAAGGAACAAAAGAACCTCTTAATGAGAGTGAAAGAGGAGAGTGAAAAAGCTGGTTAAAAAATAAGTATTTAAATAAATTATGATCATGGCATCTGGCCCCATTACTTCATGGCAAATAGAAGGGGAAAATGTGGAAGCAGTGACAGATTTCCTGTCCTGGCCCAGTTGGCCACTGTGTCCATGTCACCTATCCCTGTGGGAGCAAAGTTGAGTTTGTGTTTGCCTGCCTCAAAGCAACGAACCCATGTCCCTAGTCCCACTCACCATACACCAGCATTAGGAATGCAAGAGGGGATGCCCCCTCAGTTCTCCAAGTGGCATTCCACCCCTCCTGGGCAAAGCCTGCCCCCTTGGTGTCCTGCCAGGGGGCAGAGTGAGTCAGTTGCCTGGTGATAACCTCCCCCGCTTCCTCATTTCTTGTAGGAGGCCTGGCATGCAGGGCTCCTTGAGCTCTCTTTTGGCTTCCCTGGTGACACAGATAGTAAAGAATCAGTCTACAATGTAGGAGACTCAGGTTTGATTCTTGGGTTGGGAAGATACCCTGGAGAAGAGAATGGCAACCCAATCCAGCATTCTTGCCTGGAAAATTCCATGAAGAGAGAAGCCTGATGGCTACAGTCCATTCAATCACAAAGAGTGGGACTCTACTGAGTGACTAGCACTTTCAATTTCATCCCTATATAGGCTACATGGATTTAATATTTTTTGTTGTGATGATGGTAGCATGTGCTAGATACAGAGCAGGGCCTCTCCTTAGCTCTGTGGTTTTCACTGCCTTGTCAGAGGTGGGATCTGTTCCATATTTGTTGGAGTAAAAGGCCACATATCTGTTTCTTAGTAATTTCTGATATGTGGTGAGAGTCAGGTGTGACTGGAGCACTCTCAATGACAAGGGAGCCACTGAGCTATGGAAATGTTTACCTGGGGAGGTGCTCTGTTGTATCACTGTTACCATTATACAAATTCTCAGATTACACTATTGTTGGCACTGCTCTTGGCCCCATCTTGGCCCTTGGTAAAGGGCCTTGTTGTATTTTGGATATTGTATCACCAAACCACCAGCAAAAATTCACCAAAGTAAGGTACCAGGATTGCAATAATAGATCTGGACCTGCTGCGGGTGTTGTGAGCACAGCTAAGACTGTAGCTTGGCTTACCACTCACTTGAATGTGCCCATAAAGTTTCATTTCAGTTCAGTTCAGTCACACAATCATGTCAGAATCTTTGTGACCCCATGGACTGCAGCACACCAGGCTTCCCTGTCCATGACCAACTCTCAGAGTTTACTCAAACTCATGTTGGTGATGCCATCCAACCATCTCATCCTCTGTCGTCCCCTTCTCCTCCTGCCTTCAGTCTTTCCCAGTATCAGGGTCTTTTCCAATGAGTCAGTTCTTTGCATCAGGTGGCCAAAATATTGGAATCTCAGCTTTAAAATCAGTCCTTCCATGATTCAGGACTGCTTTCATTTAGAATGGACGGTTGGATCTCCTTGCAGTCCTAGGGACTCTCAAGAGTCTCCTCCAGCACCACAGTTCAAAGGCATCAATTCTTCTGCACTCAGCTTTCTTTATAGTTCAACTCTCGCATCCATACATGACTACTGGAAAAATCATAAATTTGACTAAACAGACATTTGTTGGCAAAGTGATGTCTCTCCTTTTGAATATGCTATCAAGGTTGGTCATAGCTTTTCTTCAAAGGAGCAAGCCTCTTTTAATTTCATGGCTGCAGTCACTATCTGCAGTGATTTTGGAGCCTCCCCCATCTGGCCAGATAAAAATAAAGTCCGTCACTGTTTCCACTGTTTCCCCATCTACTTGCCATGAAGTGATGGGACCTGATGCCATGATCTTAGTTTTCTTAATGTTGAGTTTTAAGCCAACTTTTTCACTCATCTCTTTCACTTTCATCAAGAGGCCTTTAAGTTCGTCTTCGCTTTTTGCCATAGGGTTGGTTTCATCTACATATATGAAGCTATTTATATTTATCTCAGCAATCTTGATAGCAGTTTGTGCTCCATCCAGCATGGCATTTTGCATGATGTACTCTGCATATAAGTTAAATAAGCAGGGTGACAATATATAGCCTTGACATACTCCTTTCCCGATTTGGAAGCAGTCTGTTGTTGTTTCATGTCTAGTTCTAACTGTTGCTTCTTGACCTGCATACAGATTTCTCAGGAGACAGGTCAGGTGGCCTTGTATTCCCATTTTTTTAAGAATTTTCCACAGTTTTCTTTTGGAAATTCAAATGCTTTGGCGTAGTCAATAAAGTGAAAGTAGGTGTTTTTCTGTAAATCTCTTGCTTTCTTGATGATCCAGCCCATAAATTTTACAGCTGTTCTAAATATAGGTTGATCTCAACCATACAAAAACTTATCTTTTCAGAAGTTCTGTGGGTACTGAGTCTACAAACCCAAATTTGGAAGTGTCAATTTGACCATCTGCAAAGAGAAATATTATTCTTCCTTATTTCCTCTGGGGCTCAGTTTTGCTTTCAGTCTCACCTTTGTGTGTGTAGTTTGCCCACAGAGGTCTGCTCCCAAGGCTGTCCTGGAGCACATGTGTCTGCCCTGTGGTGAGGGGACACAGAGATATTTATAGCCACTTTATTTATAAATACCAAAACATGGAACAAGCCAAAATATGGTTGGATGGCATCACCAATTCAATGGACTTGAACTTGAAAAAACTCCAGGAGATAGTAAAAGACATGGCATGCCTTTAGCATGTTGCAGTCCAAATGATCACAAAGAAGTGGACACAACTGAACAACCACAATTTTTTTTCTTTTATGTTTTATTAGATTGTGTCCTTTAAAAAATTGTTCCATTTCAAACACGTAAACATAATGTTGTTCATAATAGTCCTATGTGAAGTGTAGTGATAGACCACTTTAACTTCTCATATTAATACTTATGTGTTCTCTCATCTTGGTTAGTCAGTATAGAGGCTTACAATTTTACAGATCTTTTTAGAGAACCATTTTTCTATGATTTTTAATTGATTTATAATACTTAATTTCATTGATTTCTCCTCTAATTACTATTATTTATACTGCCTCCTGTAGGTTGAATTTGATCTTCTTTTAGTCTATAATTTTTGCAATCTGAGAAGGAAGGAGAGGAGATTATCATGTCATTTCTCGATTCAGCTACTTTGTTCAAATAAATTAAAGAAATATTAAGGCAGATGGTCATCCTCAAGTTGTCCAAAAGAAAAAAAAATATGTTTGATGGTTTTATTAAAATCAAACAGAGACAATTAATTTGACTAGTTGAAAATTCCCATTATAGATTATTATATTTAATCAAATGAACACATTATTTTGTTAAACATATGAACTTATTGTTGAAGAACAAGGATAGAAAATCTGATTCAATCTTCTGCTCTTAAATAAAAATTTAATTCTTTTTAACTAATGGTATAATGGGAGCTTCCCTGGTGGCTTAGCTGGTGAAGAATCCACCTGCAATGGAGGGGACCTGGGTTCGACCCCTGAGTTGGAAAGATTCCCTGGAGAGGGGAATGGCTACCCACTCCAGCATTCTGGCCTGGAGAATTTCAAGACTGTATAGCCCATGGGGTCCTCAAGAATCAGACACAACTGAGTAACTTTCATTTTCGTGTCAGTGGCAAAGAATGTGCCTGCCAATGCAGGAGACACAGGTTCAATACTGGGTCTGAGAAGACTCCCCATACGTTGAAAAATTAATTCTGTGAACCACAAATTTTGAGCCTGTGTAAAGCGTCTGTCTGCAATGTTGGAGACCCGGATTTGATCCCTGGGTCAGGTAGATTCCCTGGAGAAGGAAATGGCAACCCACCCCAGTATTCTTGCCTGGAAAATCCCATGGACTGAAGAGCCTGGTAGGCTACAGATCATTGGGCGCAAAGAGTCGGACACAACTGAGTGACTTCACTTTCACTTTCTAGAGCATGGGAACCACAACTATTGAGCCCTCATGCCATGACTGAAACTGCTGTGCCCTAGAGCCTGTGCTCTGCAATGAGAGAAGCCATAGTAATGAGAAGCCTGCACACTGCAATGAAGAATAGTCCCATGAACTGCAAGTAGAATGAAGCCTGGTTCAGTGAGGATCCAGCACAGACCAAAATAAATGAATAAATAAAAATTAAAAAGTAATAATGCAATAAGAACTTCAAGAATTGATCAAGTAACATTAAAATACTCATAAAATTGTTGTTGTTATGTTGAATCTTTCCAGTAGTTTACTATCAGTCACTAACAGTATATAATACATAGAAAGTACTCAATAAATATAGGTTGAATAAATTAGTTAACAAATATAAGTGTCATGTGAGTCATCTGATTTTTTAAAAGTACATAACAGGAATAAATCATTTTCAAAATTAATGTGGGTGGTTCAAGAAGGCTTTCTATGTGCAATGATGCTCAAACAAAGTCTGAGAAATGAAGTAGGATAAGAAGTGAGACACATTACTGATGGATAATTCTACAGCCAGTGGATGGAGAGAACATAGCCATAAGAAGTTCTGCAAAATGGTCAATACACCCCAAGAACACAAAATAGGGTGTTACTGAGCATGAAAATGGTGAAATGGAAAGTAGGAAAAATTTTATCTTGAATTTTCTATATAGTTAGGTATCTTTTTATGTTTGAACTTGTCATTAGACATACACACTAGTTTCAAATAATGAAAGGAAGTGACTGCAATTTTCATATTGCATAACTCATTTTCAAATCATAATTGCTTGATAATAAGCAAGATTGAATGTAATATATCTTTCCTGTCATGACAGAAATAGAATCAAGGGAATATATCTGTCCCATCAATGAAATTGGAAACAAAGGTGAAAGTAACATATGAAGTGATTATAAGGAAATGAAAAAGCTGATTATGACCCATTGTAGAAATGACCACAAGGCTTATTTTAGTTGCAATATGTCATATTGAGCTGGTATAAAACATTAAACTGTCAAATCAGAATTTCAAAAATTAGGCAGGTTTTTAGAGTATCAAGCTTTACTCCTAAGCTCAAAGATATGTATAATAAAAGATATGGGCAAAGGAAATGATTTTGAGATATGTGATGTGGTTTCCTAGGACTTTTTTTTTTTTAATATTAGACATACGCTTACTGTCTCTCAGTAGCAGATGCACTCTCTATGTGAGGTTGACATGTCATTTCATACAGTAGAGATCATTTAAGTTTTGAAACACTTCTGTGTTCTGTCTCAGATGGTCAACTAACTTATGCGACATTTGTCAGGTCCACCCACAGCAGGAATACAACAGATGTACTATATTTGTTATGCCTGAGTTAGATGCTGGAGGGCTTAGATATCCATCCAGTTGCACTATCCTAACATCTATTCTTATAAATTTCAAAATCATTTTCCATTTTCCTTACTGAGAATCAAACTCTCCCTGAACCAATCTAGTGTCTGAAGTCATGATAACATTAACTGCTCTATTTAGCCCACATTCCAACAAGTTGAGGTCTGTTGAATTTCTCCTAAAAAAATTACTATTAAAAAATAGTGTTGTCAACACCCAAATCTTGTCATTTCCTAGAAGTTTCTGTTGATACCACTCTCCTATCTTCCCCTCATCCCATTTAGGTTCAACAGATTAGATTCCCTAAGAAGTTCCTGCAACAAATTAAGTCAAACTTATGCTTCCAATGCATTTTGGTCACTGCTTTGGGGGGAATCTCTTGCCTTAGAGTCCCAATTTATGACCACAATCATTTGCCTGGCTCTTATACTTTCTTTATGATTTCTCCACTTTCAGAAATTTCCTGACTAGGAATTTTCAGTTTAGAGTGTAGTCTAAATAAAATATATTTCTCTTTCCAAAATGATAATTTAGATGTGTATAAGAGACAGGCACTGCTCTTGGCCCCATCTTGGCCCTTGGTAAAGGGCCTTGTTGTATTTTGGATATTGTATCACCAAACCACCAGCAAAAATTCACCAAAGTAAGGTACCAGGATTGCAATAATAGATCTGGACCTGCTGCGGGTGTTGTGAGCACAGCTAAGACTGTAGCTTGGCTTACCACTCACTTGAATGTGCCCATAAAGTTTCATTTCAT